>JAPYZH010000530.1:0-58906 GCA_030523085.1 Meteorus colon | reverse complement strand
TATTAAGAAATAGAAGCAAAATCAAATACTTAAATAATCTTTTATTAATCATGTAAAAATACAAAAATATATATTTTGTCTCTTTTAACAGGTTTTTGGTTCATTTTCATTTTGGTTATTTTTGCTTTTTAACTCGAACTTTATTTTATATTTTCAGCTCCTTCGTTTTTATGTTCTGTTTTTTGTTTTTTCGCAGCTTGCTTGTTTTTCAACTCCAGCTTTGTTTTCTTTTTATTTTCAGGTCCTTCGTTTTTTTGTTCTGTTTTTTGTTTTTTTGCAGCTTTCTTGTTTTTCAACTCCAACTTTATTTTCTTTTTATTTTCAGCTTCCTCTTTTTTTATGTTCTTTATTTCTTCTCTTAGCTTTTCTTCAATTGCTTCGTCCTTTTCTTTTTTAATTTTTTCTTTATTCGTATGGAAGGCCAACCATTGATTGCTTGTCGCAACCGATGGAACTTTTTCCTTTCTCTTTCTTTTCATTGGTTTTTCTTCTTTTTTCGGCCAGAACAAAGTTTCTTTGAAGATATCTGGAACGTTGCTCGGCACAGAAATCTTCGATTTTTCTGAAAAATCAACAAAAATAAGGATAATTAATTATCAAAATAAGACCATTAAGCAGATATGTGATCAGTGATTCAATACCTTGTTTTTCTTGATCTGATGTCGTTTCGTTTTCCTTTCCTTTGTTGGTGTTGAGTGTGTTGTTGCTGAGTGTGTTGTTGCTGTCGTTCAGGTTGTCGCTGGTGATGTCGTTATCGTTATTTTCGAGGACCTGGAGAACCGTTGACTCAGTAATGCCTAAAATTTAAAAATGAAAAATGCCAAATTATTTAAATGTCGTATTTAAACAAATTTCGTTAAACGAGAAAAGAATAAAAAATTTACGAACCTTCAAAGTTGCTCTCAGTTGCAGAATCGTCAATGAATTCCAAAATTATATTCTCATCTGTTTGTAGGTGTCCTTCGAAGAAATCCTCTTGAATATTCACTGCGCTTGTATCCAATTCCAGGATTTCATCTGTTCGCAGAGGCTCTTCGATGAAATTTTGGTGAACGTTGACTGCGCTTGTTCTTTCAGTCTCTTCGCTGTCTATAATTTCTCCTCTCTCTTCGCTGTCTATAATTTCTCCTCTCTCTTCGCTGTCTATAATTTCTCCTTCCTCTTCGCTGTCTATAATTCCTCCTCTCTCTTCGTCTCTGATAACTTTTTCACCTACACAAATGACCAATCGCAAAAATCCTACAAATCTAGCAAAGCACTAAAAATATATGTTTAAAACTATTCTATACGAAACGTGATTAAAAAAATGTATAATGTTAATTAGAGCAGATTAAATACCACTCTGATCTTTCAATTTTAACCAATAAGCGAATAAGCCTCTATCGGTGAGCTGAATCTTTTCAGCTGATCCTTTCGCTGCTTTGAACCGCTGGAGTGTTTCTTCGTCCAAATTTCCTTCGAAGAGCCGCAGATGGGTGTCTGATCGATTTGGCTCCGGTTCAGCTTCGACAACCGGATTTTTATTCCCTCGGTTTAAAACATCATATGAGACTGCGTCAGGTGAAAATGGTTGTAGACCACAAATCCTGAAACCGTTTCTGATGCTCTCCTCGACATTTGTGGAATCTAGAGCTTTTTTGAGCAACGGGGCAAAGTGCTCTCTCTTGAGTTTTTCTCCGCAGTTTTCGAGTCTCCAGTTGTTAACGGTATTTCTCCATGCGTTTTTCAGAGGGTGAAAAATTGCCACATCTAACGGCTGGAGAATGTGAGTCGAGTTTGGGAACAGTGCGATGAGCTCAATTTTCACACTGCGACAAAATTCTACCAGCGGTAGGGTCAGATGGGAGGAATGTCCATCGACGTACAGTATGACCGGAAACTGTATCGAGTTTTTAACCAGCCATGGATAGAAACAATTTGAAACGTATTCAAAAAAAGTTCCCGCCGTCATCCACCCTTTGTCGGACACTCCTATCTGCCAATCTTTCGGGAAGTTTTGTAGGATGGTGTGTGGTATGCGCTTATATGCATACATCACCATAGGAGGAACCGTAGTACCAGCAGCGTTGACCATGAACAGCGTTGTCAAACACTCTTTCTCATCAGCGGTGACTAGTTTATACACAGCTTTGCTCCCTCGCTGTGCGATGACTTGGTCCGGTTTTGGACAAAGCATGAACGGGCTCTCGTCACAATTATAAATCCTGCTCGGATCTATTTCCATCAGATTCAAATTCTCCAAGTGCTGTTTCACCTCATCGAACCAATTCCGGATTTGTCCTTCGGTGACAGAAGCTCGAGTGTTGGAGAGATTTTGCGCTGTGCGAATACTCAAATTGTGGTGTCGTCGGAGGAATCCTTCGTACCAGTGTCTCCCTGGTCTCCCGTTCGTGAACAACGTTGATCTCTCCGTTTTGAAAACCAACAATTGCACGCTGTCGAGTAATTGTGTTTTCGTCACCGGGAAGCCTCTTCCTCCGAGAAAAAGTATCCAGCGAACCAATTGCTCCTCTTCTTCCGGTGTTAAAATCGTCGGTGGTCTTGGTTTTTTTTCCATTGGCACTTTTCCTCTCCTCTTGAGTGACAAAGTTGCCACGGGAATGCTGTACGTTCGACTGGCCTCTCGAAGAGAAACTCCCTTTTCTACCGCATCCAATGCGTTTTTTACATCCTCCGCACTATATACAGAGCGACGTTTTTTTGTGGCCATGTTTATGGCGTTTTATGAAGAAAATGTTGTCCCTGAAATATCGAAGCACAAAAAATATTGAACATTACATTCATATTTTTAGGTTACATTTAGGTTATATTCTCTTTTTTACTTTTCTTTTCATGTTCATTGTACGATAATACAAATAAAAAATATATTAGATAAGAATAAAGGTAAGTTTATTCAGGAACTTACCGTTTTTGTTTCAATAAATCCGATTCACACGATCCCTGTCACACGTTAACTCTCGATGTTTTGATGGGTTTAATTACGCCATCTTGGAGAATTCGAGTGTTCAATAATTGGGACACACTGCATTTTTTATGTCCCAATTATTGAACACCATATTTTTTAACAAATAAATAATTAAAAAATTTGTTTAAAAATTGTTATTAGTAAGAAATTTTCTGAGGAACCTGAAACGCCTTTACTTTTTGAGATGCGACAATTTTTGAATTTTTTATGCCCTTACGTATGAAGCGGCGCGTCTTAGCAAAAACGATAAGCAGTTACCACGAGACGTCAAATCGGGCACCGTTGCTGATTAAATAATTTTTTTCTCTATTAATTTAAGCTTTTTTTGCACAAGTGAGGTAACATTTCGATAGCTAAACGTTATAATAAGTAAATGCATGCAGGTGAATGAGAAATAATAAAAATAAAAGATAGTGTTCAATAATTGGGTCCTGTTCAATAATTGGGTCTTTTACCTTAGTGAATATATTCAAATATGAAAAACACTTGAAACGACATTAGATGTACTATGAACTTACAGAAATTTTACAATGTGACCCTTGTACAAATTTTATTGACAGTAGTAAACACAATACTACCTATAGTGAAAATTCCTGCAGTCTTGAATATTTTCGTGGAAAAACAAATGTGGATGTACCATGAAACAAAGGATAGTATTTTGTGTATTTCGTGCGTGACAACCTATGCTTGTACGCACATCATTTTTGAGAGAAATGCGAAATTGTTGCGTATATTACCTGTAAAATAACTGTTAATGGATCTGAATATGTCCCAAAGTTTTGGATTTAATAAATTTTGTTATTACTTGAATTATTTGACTTATGTCAATATTGTGAATATGCGTTTATTCATCTCTACACACATACACATGTGCAATCATTTCCACTGGTTCACACCCATAGATACGCACACACTTACACACTCCTACACGCATGCGCATACATATGATTGACATCTACAGAAAATCATAATGTTACTAGGTAATTTTTGACGTTCTGAAGTGTAACTTTCTTTGTTTGAACACTATAATATTCTTTATGGCGTGCCGTAAAATTTTCGGATTTCACACCATAATTTTTATATTGAATTGCATCCACATCGATTGCGGTGTAATTTTACCATGTCTTTTTGAAAATTTTTGTTTGTTCCCGTACGTTCCAGTATTACAAAAAAATATTGTAAAAATGATTTGTAGATTCTCGCAAAATTTACGATAAATTTCCCTCCGTGTAATGCAAAGTTTATGATGATTTAACAGCAGCTCTGAAGTATCAATTTCTTCAAAATAATTCCAATGCTTCTTGATATAATGCAAAATCCTACATAATAATTTTTCGGAGTCGATCTTAATAAGAGAAAACACGATTGAATTGGAATATGTCGATTTGCTCTGACGATCAGACATTCCCACTATTTGCTCTAAATCTCGAGAAGTCCACATTAATGAAGAGTGGCGTATTGATGATGTTTTTCAATAAACTTTCTCCCCATGATCCACACTATTGGATTGTATGCACATTATCTTCGGTATATAAAAAACTTCATTTCTCGTATAAAACAAGATAGCTAAAAACCCACCCCATTCATTTTTTTCTCATTCTACTTGCACTTTCCTACTCACATGAACTCTCCTGCATTGAGACATGTTAGTATTATCCCACCGAATTTTAACCTTCATATTATTTCCCAAGCAATTTTTCCAATTTCCAATACTTTTACAGTCAGAGAGTTGGCACAAAATAATACAAAAAAAAATAAGGAACTGCACACTGAGTTTATTCTCTACCTAAGGCACTTTGCGAGAAGTGCATATCGTTGCGTGTCCGGGTGATCTTACGATAAAGGGTCATCCACCCGCCGAACCAAGAGTTGTTACCCAAAGGGGTCGCACCGCACTGCTGGTACATGTGTATATATATAAGTCGTGAATGCTACAGCGACGAAAGGATTTGCCGCAGGGCCAGCTACACGGTGACTCGATAAGTTTGTGCAGACATCCCGGACTCATACACATGCACACGTAAACATACACGAACTTTTGACTCGATGAGATGTGGTGGCATCAGGGAGAGATATATACGCGCAATTTTACCGTTGGAGCGGCAAACTGCCTCATGTGTGTCCTACGGGACCTGCTTGAGAGGAAGCGGTCATGAAGGAAGATGAAGATGAAGGAGAAAAAAAGATTGCGTTTCAATGCTATATGTGTGTATATATATGTGAGCTTTTGAAGATAAATGAAAAATAATTTCATGTCATATAAAGTTAACTTGGGCCCAACATGAGATGATAACATTGTTGCCTGACTGATCGTTGCAATTAAACGAGACTCGTGAAATTTACATAAAGAAAATGAATGGAGAAACATTATATCGAACGATATGGAAACAGTGTGATCAAAAGTACATAAATCCTTACAGAGATTATGAATATTCTGTACTATTAATGTTACTTTTTTATATCAGCTAATGAAATATTTCGGAAGAATGATCATCATACATTGATGTAAGGGAATTAATTCATGATCATAAATCGCAAGTGGAAACAGTGACATTGTATTTTTATACGAGGACCATTCCGCTCCAAAATTCGAAACACGCTTCGGGCTCTAACAAGAATTTATCGAAGAATATGTTGGAAGATATAATTGTTCTCAGTTGAGGAATACTTATCTTTTCTGTACATATATAAGACAGATATGTACAGATATGTACATACGCCTATCTACAGAAAATAATATATTGGCTCGTAATTGGGTAAATGCCTGTAGATAATATCGTTGACTATAAACGATCCAGTGGGATACCTTACGCCAGATCAATATTGTGGTTGGGTATATAACGTATATGTTCGGATGGTGCGCGCTAGCCGAAGATCATTTCAATCAGAATATATTAATCCTGCATCAATGATGTATATTTATATATTATATGCATTGTATATGTCTACCATGTTATGAAGTTTATGAGGAGTCACCATCGTTATATATTAATGGCTTCACTTTATTATCACTTTGAATAAGTTATATCTGTAGTAGTATATCATTTCATGATGTACGCTTTCGATAGTTGTCTGCTACACAATGTAAAGTAGGTTAAGGAATACTATAGAATTGGTTATGCAAACAGCAATGAAAATAGTGCTGGAGATGAAGTTGAAAATTTCGTAAGTTAAGAATAGGATCACTGAAACAGATGAGATTTTGTTGTACTTAATGAGAAAGTTAAGAAATAAAATAAATGGATGATTGAAATTCGGGAGATTTCGACATGTGTGATGAAATACATTATATTGTTATTGGTCATTCCATAAATGATTCGAACACGTACAGTAAATTCATTGGTGTTGTGATATTAGAAACTTGAACCCAATAGATGTTATAACTTTGGATTACCCAGAAAAATTTGTTGTGTCATCAGAATACATCAATTATGTCATGCTAGAGCTTTGATAACAATTTATCATAAAATTTTTAAGACTCTCCACTCTGATATTAATGATGAATAATGGGATAAGTTCCGCATATAGTTCTCGTATTGAATGAAAGGTAATTTCATACAATAAATGACTTTTTTTTCATCTTAATTCTATATCCACCTTCTATTACAGTAATTAGACTTGCAGAGAATGACGCAAAGAATTTAAAATTTCGTTCACATGATAAGTTTACACAATTAAACATGAAATATTAGACTTCAATCGAAAAAGCATGAAAAACTTAAAAAGTGAACCTCTGTGCAATATTCAAGATTCATCATTAATTAATTTTCTTGGAATCTTGCTTTTTGAATTCCACATAAAATTGATTGAGGTTCCTCAACCATCACAGCTTGTTGATAATCCACTAATGAACACCAATCAAATATTATTAGTACCAATATCAACTACAACATCTTTCTCTATATAATGAATCTAATATTAAGATTAATTTATCTGCAGCTGTATCCCGAATGGCGGGGCTGCGTGTGACGCGATGACGGAGCTGCAACCGTCTCCTCCGGGATATCGTGGCCAGGATGAGGCCCCGGGTCTGCCCGCCTGCAGTCCTAACACGTTTGTCAAGTCATACCCAAATTCAACCCACGGTCACCCCGTCGAGACTTCAAGATACAAGGGAGTTGGCTCATAACAACAACAACAACAACAACAACAACAACAACAACAACAACAACAACAACAACAACAACAACAACAACAACAACAACAACAACAACAGCAGCAGCAGCAACAACAACAACAACAACAACAACAACAACAACAACAACAACAACAACAACAACATCATTATCAAAATGAAAACAACAATAAACAGCAGCAACAAAGTGCGTCGCGTGCCTCAAGCCCTAGTGAGCATTACTACAGAAAGACCGACAGAAGAACTTCGGAGAATGAGAATAGTATCGGTGACACTGGAGAGAAAAAGTCGACCACGATTGCCGGTTATAGCGAAGGTTACAAGAAGAATACTTCAGGCTATAAGAACGACAGCGGGTAAGCTTTGACTTTTTTTTCCGTCGTACTGACTATCCTCTGCTCATCGCCCTATTTTTCAGAACACCGATTATCAGTATATAGATATAAAATTTCAATAAATAATGTTAGTTCTGGCTTAAATAGGAAAGTCAATGAAGGAGAAAAATATCTCCGGGGTGTAATGTTGTAGTTGCGGGTGGTCCCATTCGCAACAATAATTTTTCTAATTTCTTTCCTTGAATGAGACTTTCTGCAATTTTGATCCATTTTTCGCTTGATGGTTTCACACACACAAACACAGGTACAGCGAGAGCATCGGTTTCGAGAGTCTCGGCGCGCCACTCAATGAAAGAAACGAGGTGTCGCCGCCCCCGACACCACCAGCGCGCGACGCTTCGAGTCTCAAGGGCGTCTGCTATGGTCCAGGCCACGAGAAATATCCATCTTGGCCAAGTGCACCTGAGTGTTGTCCTGATGATGATGTAAACTCAATTGGTCAGTCAGGTTCGCATCGATCGAAATCGTGGACGGATCATACAAATTATCCAAAAGAAAAACCAGCACAATACACGCGGCCGCTCGCAAAACGGCCCAATGCCGCTTTTACTCAACAGGTGGGTCACACGCACAAATTTACATATATATACATATTTTATGAGTTTTACTAGTAACATTCGAAGGAGAAAAGCATATTTATTGACTGAGTATAATTTTCATTCAAGTCTAAGTAAAATTTTTTCAATAAATTTATCTGATAGATTTTTCTACTTCAAACCAAAATTGATGTGTGAGATGCATGATGAAATCTACTCATTCAGAAATCAACTCAATCAAAGAAATCTCAAATTGCTATTGACATTGGGTTAACAAAAAGAATTCATGCAATGTGGAATGGAAACAAATCGTTCAATTTATCATTATTTGAAGCTCAGTGCATATTAATATGCTTTATTAATAAATGGTCAAAATGATAATAAAATATCATCGTATTTCAGTAGGATTCTTGACATGGTATGTAACAATGTATAATGGATCGGAATTCTGTTGCATCAATTTTCGAAAGAATAAATAATGAAAAAGTAATAAGCATCGAACATTGTGTAAGATAAAAGATACTGACCTGTCAAAAACCTTCCTCTCAATACCAATCTCATGAACAAACCAAAATGGAAGAAATCAAATTCCGTTTTTTATTTGGAAATAAAATTGACTCTTAGTCCAATCTTTGTTTCCGATGTGATTCATATATGTATAGTATTAGTACATACACATATTGAATGGCTCATCGAGTATACATACATCAATGGAAATTCTAATTGACATAAACTAATATTCATAAAATATCAGAATATGGCAAGTTCTCATCCACATTACCTCACTCTTAAAAAAATCATATATATATATATATATATATACATGAAAAACGAGGGAAACAATAGATTTTCTATAGCTCCAGCAAGTTCGTTCAACGAAATTGAATAAAGTCTCGTGTGCATATGTTCTGAAAAAAATATTCACATCGAATGAAAGTTTTACCAGCACGATATTGATAGGTATGAACAACTGCAATGTCGAACAATCGTTGATCCTATAAATTATACAGAATGATTTCAAATCACATGTGGACTGTTGATTGAGTCAAAATTCTTGGATACTTTTCGTCCTTACTTTATCAGCTTGATCAAAAGTAGTTCCATCCTGATATGAATCATTCCCTTGCCCGCAGGTGTAAATCAGTAGGATTCTTGTGCACAATCACACACAAGATTCATGAAATATGAACGGAGAGTATCATACTCATGTGTGTTGCTTATACAGTTACTCTAGTTTTTTATAAGAGTTGTTGGTGTCATTGTGGTGAAAGATGAAATGAAAAAAATGTAAATAAAAATGGAGATGCAAATAAAAATAGAGTTGAGGTCTCTGAGAAAGTAAGACAGTACGGACGAACCGCAGCGGGAAGACAATTAATCACCACTCCCACATTCTCCTTTCTCTCTTGCGCACTTCCTGACGTCATCTCGCGGACACGACGAATAATAAACCTCACCTTATATATACGTATAAGTACACTAGTGGCATCCACTTTTCTTCCCAGTGGCCAAAGTGGATCAAGCTGATGTAGTCCCAAAGGGTGTGTAATGACCGCACACGACCAACATATTCGAAGTCCATCTCACTTACAACTATTATATTCACTATACACATATGTGCAACAACGAATGAATATTTATGTATACCGTTGTAGCTGAAGACTGTGATGGAGAGATGCGAGAAAATACCAGTAGAGACTTTTGAGTCCCGGGGCAGCAGAAGTAGCCTAGAGGATGATCAACCGAGACTGTGGCCGCGCGTTGATCGTGAGGGCAATCCATTGGGTGATACTGAGTACGTTGTTCCGTCGCCACCCGAACGAGAGCAACAACAACCATCGCAAACGCTCAGTCATGCTGATCTCGAAGCATATGTCAGGAGTTATCAGGATCCTCAAGTTACTCAGGTATGATATTTTTCATATGGTCAGTATGAACAAAAAATATATTTCTCGCTATATGATGAATTTGTTTCCATCTGTGCTCATTTTTGTTGATGAAAAATGTCAGTAACTTATATACTCAGTGACGATCAATATACTATCCAAGCCAAGTAATTTCGCATGAAACGAGTGTGGCTTGGGAAGCATTACTGGTTGATATACTTCGATTAGATATTCATCTATGAATGAAATATGAAAGAATATCTATACGCTCGTATATATTTTCATATAAATCAGCATCCATCAAAGACTAATTGTAAAATTTCCATACATAAATTGAGGAATATTCATGAACTCCGGTAACTCTATGAGCCAAAACAAATTCATCTGATATAGTTGTGAATTACTTAGAATATATCAATATGAGCCGAGTTACTCTTCCGTTCCTATATAATAATCCATAAAAGTTCCTTATTCATGCCACACCAAAATTCCGAATAACTCCTAACAAAATTCTAGAAACTACAATCTCATCTTACAACACATCTCTTTATATACACTTCACAGGTCGATATTTACCGTGAGACCACCTTAACGCAAGCAGGACTGGAAGAATATACAAGGGTACAACACTCGCAGCAAGCGAGCTATGCCCAATCCGAGGGTTATCATAGTTATGTATCTAGCGTCGATTCCACAACAAATACACCATTCCTAGATAGGTAAATACTCTTCTGATAATATCTAATACCATATTTACTTGATAAATTTTCATTCTAATATCAATTCATATTTTCCAAGATTGCGCCGCGATAGTGAAGCAGTATCGCAACGTGCACCACCCTCATGGGAAGAGGCATCCAGAGAAGGTAGAGACAGTGTAGTTACAACTTCGAGTGGTGGAAGTGCATCAAGTAGTGAAACCCTCAAATGGCATGGATCCATGTCAGACGTAAGCGTATCATCGGGTCTTCCGCAACGTCAAGTTAGCAATAGTAACGTATGGCCACATGGTTCCATGTCCGATGTGAGAAGCGTTAATGGTGTAATAGGCATTCAGAAGCCAGAAAACGATCAAGAAAAATGGCAGGGCTCTATGAACAATGTAAGTTCATCTATGATGAATAATAGTGCTACAACGACCCATCGCCATAGTAATGATAACAAATGGCAAGAGAATAAATGGCAAATGACGATGAATGATAAAAATTCTAAGCAAATAAGTAGTAGAACCACTTTACCAGCTGTTATTAGTCATTGTGCGTCAGTGAATGACGTTTGTCAAGCGATTGCTGACAGAGAAAGCAAGTGGTTGGAGTCTAGTATCGATGACGAGTCGTCACATGAACGTGGTAAAGGTATTCAACGTGGCTGGGAGTCTTGTTTGAATGTCGATCAAGCGAGATACAATCAGAATTCACGATTGACACCGCACAGTTCCACGTCCCACTCGCAACTACAGTTGCAGCAACACAATATTCCAGGTGCAGACGAATGGAATCCATTGCATGGTTCTGTGTCTGATGTCAGTCAAGCTAATACATCGATTCATGGTAATAGTAAACAGCTTATTGCACACAGTGCAAGAGTCCAAACTCCACAGAGACATCACTCGGAGAGTGTTCTTTATTTGGATAGAGAAAGAAGTCAAAGGAAATTATATCCAATATCAACAACACAACCACAAGACAGTGGACATAGCACCAGGTAATTTTTCAGTTTTTCCAGTTCTTTCGTTTATTATGATGCAAAGGCAAATGGAAAAAAAGATACTCTTTGTGAATTTCATTCTGAGATTTAGTGCGGCAAAACTCATCTTACGGAATGGTGGCACGTGAAATATAATTTGATAAATTTTCCAAAGGATATCTTTGAAAAAGCGTAAAAATTTTGTATGGTTGATAAGGCGTTACAGGAAGCTGTTAGCGTGTAGGGACAGTTGTATTTTTGCCAGACGCTGTATTTTCTATGAAAAATTACAATAATTCAAATTTCGATGAGTTTTGCACTCTTCATTGTACGCTCTCATGGCTTCGGCTATGCGGACGTACAATACACAGAAACAATTGGTGTTTTTTTTTTCGGCAAACGTTGATGTGATTTTCCATTAGCAACTTCTTACAAATTATAATCTTACGAATCATTTCACAGATTGTCGCCAGTTTCGTCGCAACAGGGGCATCTATCAGTAGCAGATAGAATAAATGAATTAGAAAAACATCAGCAGCAACAGATGCGTTACACTTATTTGGATCCAGACAAACGTCATCGAGTCTCCGATCCAACATTAAAAGCTATACAGAAGAAAGCGCTTCTATCGTTTTACGAACGACATCATCAGTCGTCGTGGAGATCTGAGCCACAACTTGCACAAGACACATCGCCAACAACACAGAGTCCACCACCACAGCCGCCGCCACGACCAAGACCACCTTCATCAAGACGTGCAAGTTCTGCCTCTGACTACGTCAGTGGAACTTGGCGTGAAAAAACGAATAGGATACACAATAATGAACCACCAAGTCCCAAACATCAACATAGTAATAGTTGTGGAAGCCTTTCGACAGATCTACTTGGACCAGTGATCGTGGGTCCGACCATTTCCATCGATGATTGGGTGCCTGAACGGCCACCAAAAAAGCCTCATCTTCGTACAGTTTACAATGACCGTGTACCAAGTCCAGACTTACCTCCACCATCGCCGCCAACAGTAACTGAAAATGAGGTTGTAAATTGTGATGATCCGTTACCACCGCCGCCACCACCACTTACTGAATTAAATGACCGTAGCATGGATCTTACAAAAGACATTGGCCAGCATGATGATACAAAGCGTCATTGCAGATCGCAGCAAATTCAACGAAGTTCCACACGTAGATCTAAACACAATAAAAGAACAGATAAATCAATACCAACATCGGAGCCAACTCACTATGTCAATAAGTCGCATGTCAATGACCATAATTTTATTCGTGGTACTACATTGAAATCAATCGAGTCCGAATGTATGAATGAAAACAGTGTCGCAGCAGGTTATGCTACCCATCGGATGATTGCAACAGGCAGATCAAGTTTGCGATATCCGTCTACCGACAAATTGATGGTGAATGGAAGAGTATCATCATCAAGACGAATCCCGGATGAGCGAAATATGTCAAGACCACCAGCCAGATTACCTGATTTGGTGTCGCAGAGATATAGTGATTCGGGTAATCAACGACCTGTCCCACAAGTACCAGTGGAGTCACGTGTAATTCGACAAGAATCAATGCGCGTTGAGAGTACACGGATGGATGTTTCTGGCTTGTTAAAATCTGGGGATAGCCGTTCGGAACATTGTCTCGGCCAGAGGCCCCAGCCGCAAGTGCCAAAGAATAATGGCATAGATAAAGGTGCCCCCCCTTACGTATCGCCATCGATACAACCAACACGAACAAATTACTTGGAGTTGTCCGAATCTTCCAAGTTTCTCAAATATTCAGAGAATCATGGATACTCGGTCGGTACATCAGTGAAAACATCCTATGAAGCAAGTGCCAAATTGTTGGCTGAACCGAATCCACAGAAGTATCACGAGCCACCTAAATACGGCTCAAATTATCATCAACGACATATGGATCAATCGTCACAAAGGAATTACTACGCACTGCCACCGAAATACATGGATGTCCCGAAGCAAGTGCCGCAACCGCAATGCCCCGATAGATATGCGATCTCACCAGGTTCTCCTCCGCCTCCTCCATTAGCTCCAAGGCAAAACACACCTGGTAGAAAGTCTTTACCGGCGCCCCCGCGTCCTGCGCCCCCACCACAACAACTTCAAGGGTAAGTCGCAATGAAAATATTGCAATCAAACCACGTATAATTATATTGCATATTGGCCCCTGTGGCATTATCTCTCGAAGGATTCATCCATATATGATGTCATAAATCGTGGGACATGAAATTAATGGAGTCGATGAACTTCTAGTGTCATATTTATGAGATTATTCTACCATACGGTCCAATTAGAAGTATCCGCTATTACTCATGATGATAAATGTGTTGATGGGTCGCCGTTGTAAAGTCATATGAGCTTACAGACTGGGTCTCATTCTCGCTCTCATAATTGCAATATAATTGAATGCTAAACGCGTGTGTGGATAGGCCGACGATAGCGTAGCTAGTCGTTTATTAAGCATCTCACTGAGGCGCAATGAACATTTACGACGACAATGTCTTCCTCACGTTTCATTTATCTGGCGACAGATCGATTGAATTCATGTGCCTGCATCTCCTATTTATTTTGAAATTTTTCGACACTTTCACACTCATTAACGAACCATGAAGAAATACGGACACGATCAATGGAACAATTTATAAGCGTAACGATCGATGCAGATTTCAGAAATTCTGTGGGTAGGATTTTGTTCAGCTCAGAGTTTCCCCGGGAGAAGTTCAGAATAAACAGTAACTTATACCTAGTCATGTATCCACCAGTTTGATTACGCACATAATTTGAGCAGAGTCGCAGCAATCGACTGACAACACAATAAAAACAGAAGATGATATTTTCTTTGAACTGTATGACAAAATACTTGCATATATATGTATAAATCAGTCAGACAAATGGAACAGATTTTTGTAATGCGGCCATATGTCGAGCCATAGGACGGCGACGGGAGTATCTTGTTCAGATACTACGAAGCACAATAATTTCTAACGATTGTTCTCTAAGAAACAGCAATTGAATAGTCTTGTGGGTTGTCCAGAGTTCATATAACTATCAAAGTTTCAGCAATTTTTTGCATGAACCTCTTATTGCTCTTGAAACATAATCGTGTATATAGGGAAATCACCATGGACTTTCTCCGTCGGGGTTATTTCTTTTTGTCTTGATCGTAATATAAGGGAACATTGATACCGAGAATGATATGATTGAGACTTATAGTCACTGACGGAATTATACTCTGATACAGTTACATAATTACACACTACGAATTCATCTCTTCCATATTTGATTTCTGACGCTTCAATACTATCCCAGTAAATAAACAAAATATTTCATGGTTCGATCAATAACTCTCCTAGGAGATTGGCTTGAGATATGAATAATTTTCGAGAGAGGTAAAATTACTTAGAGAAGAGTCAATGATTTTATTTGTTATTATGATAGTCAATTTTTGATTCTTACATCAGAAATGCGACTCTTTTCAAAACTATGGACTCACAAAAAGTTTTTTTCAGGCTATTTCATTCATAAAAAAACTAGTCGAAATAGAACGTCATGATGTTGAGGAATTCTGTCATAATCACATATGATGTCAAAAGTACACCGCATTTTGATACAGAAATTTGCTTTTCAGTTCCGTTTAATTGCATTTCCTTGGAACCTCCTAACTTTACATTGATAAGAATCTCTACAGCGTTATCGACTCAATGATCGGAAATACTAGTGAATAAAAGTGGTCAATGCTTAATTACAACATTGATAAATCTATGTTACTCTGTCAGACATTAACAAGCCATGAAGTAATATGAATACAAGATCAATGAAATGATTTATTGACAAATCAATTGAGCCTGCAGAATTATCCAATTTCAATGAAAACTATTACGTTCGACTAGAGTTATACGTTTACAAATGCAAAACAGATAGAAAGCCATCTATCAGAATATTTCTATACTGATGAAATCATTAGAACCCCACCTAATGCTCAAGTTAATTACCCGAGGTATTAGCTACTGTTATTGAAATGTCCGTCGGACAGGTCAACAAATACCAACTGGAGTGTGTAACAATACAGTTAAACTGTGAAGGCATGCGCCAGATCAATCAACGTCCGGTAGCCAGAGGTTGAGAATATATAGAGGTCGCGATGCAATGTTAAAACAATCGGCCAATAGTAATTTCACCGTATTCAAGGTTCAACCGAAGTGATTCTCTCGTTCCTTCTGTCTTTTCTACTTCGCCGAGAGCGCGCCCAGGATACAGGATGTAGATTCGATCTCACGCCGCGATAACTCTTCTTTTCACCTTTTTCTTTTGTCTCCTCCGCGCTCTGATTGGGTGAACTGCTGTCCTTTTGCTCCCCCTTTCGTGACGCTCGACTGGCCCTTCAATATAGAACGTATCCGCACAAATCTTTATCTAGTCCCCACGCAGTAGCAAAAGGTCGACGAGTAGCTCTATCTGAAACTTGACTGCTCTTTCGTTCCGGAAGTTGTGGCTCTCTCTGGTTCGCGTGACCTTCATGATGTCAAGTGTACGTGAATTTTTTCTTCATTGTGCAGGTTCATGCAATGCAAACTTTTTCTCTTATCTTTCAAACCTTCTTCATTACGAATAAGAGTTTTGTTTTCTGAAATACCAACACAAATCTCGAGAAAATATAAAGTGATAGGAAATGAACCAACAAATCATCAATATTATTCGAAAAATCGTTCACAATTGAAAAGTTTATCAATGAATTCACATTGAAGGGACTAACACCGAATCTACAAATTCAATATGCTCATGAATCTAATATCGAAATCCTTCTTGAAAGTCGTATTTTCCCTGTGATTTTCTAGCGAAATTTGTTATTTTTTATATAAAATCGTAATTAGTATAATCATTTCACAAACATGATTCATCAGCTTAATAGGACTCATACTTTTGCGTACTTTGTTCATCTTGGAGTATTTTCTATTTTTGCGATATCGAGCTCTATAAAACGTTACGCAAATAACAGTGTATTTACCTTTGTTTGAAGTTTTGTGTATACGCTCAGATCGGATGCTTTTAACAACCATGAACAATATTGTATATTCTCAAGGAATTTTTCGTTAGAACGAACGGTTTCACAATAATGTTCCCATCCGCGAAATAGTTGATCATGTTGACTGACAAATACGAAGCATGTTTGAACGCTCATATCCACTCCTATTTGGAATCAAGAACGATGGTTACACCATCATTTTCATTTTATATTGTTCCAAGGAACTCAATGTACTATATAATAATTGTATATCACCTGTTTATATACCTAACCATATAATCATTCATCATTAACGGAAATTCCCAACTCCTCTCACAGGCATAAAAGTTCACCTTGCATTATGAATGATGCTATATTCAATGTTTTTGCATAACATCACACATGTTACATCCGATAGGAATCTTGATATTGTACTAACTGGAGTAACTAATTTTTTTTTCCGAGACAATAAGCGTAATACTGTTGGGAGTAATAAGTTGTCAATTATTTTCTACGACGAAAAAAAAAAAAAAATACAAAAACATTATTTAATTTCTGGAGAGTTGAAAGAAACATCTCCCCCAATTGGTCTCTTCTCTTAACGTACGGTAATGCAACAGCTGAGCTTATCGACCACAAAACGACTGAGTTATATGTGCAGACATCAGCCGTATAGTCACAAATTGCGCCGTAACGTTGTGCGACACTAGTTATCGGATTCATGAAGTACCTCGGGACGAGTTTTTATGCGAGAAATATTCTCACTTTTCGATGATTTATCAGTCAACGATAATTGGCTGTAAATTCGTCGTCGGTGTTATTGGGCTATTTATCAGAAATAGTGGAATCGCAACAACGAAGAGAAGTAGAAATATAGCAGTAGGCAAAGAAAAAGAGGAAGTAACTCGATTTGAAGAAGAAAGATCGTGATGGAAAAATAAAAAAAGATGATGGCGATTCAGGCATCAGTTACGAGTAGTGTTGTAAATCAAGCGGCATTTTACGTTTAACTACTTTGCACGTGTCGTTTTCTTCTTTGGGGCCTCCCTCGCGCGCCACGTTTCCCCATCTTCTTCGTGCACATATATATTCTTTTCACCATGCATGTATTCTTACGCAGATGAAACTAGTTTTACACTGCACCTGCGGCTAAAAGAGAATGTGTGAGAAAATCCGCGGGCGCGAGCGACCTCGAAGAGGGCTAACTCTTGCCATATGTGCACTTGTGACAACTGTGTGGCGACACGTTGCATCGTCTGACATCTCATGACTCGTTTCTATTATCGTGAATCAGTTATCGAAGGCTCGACGGAACACAATAAAAATAATGAATCAATGCTCAGTGCGCAAGATGTAAGACTTGAAGTTGTTTTATTACGCAGGACCGTATTTTTAGATGGAACAAATCTCAGAAAAAGTGAGTGAAAAAATGCGTACTCTATCTCGAATGTCATTGATTATTCAAAAAAAAAATTTTTTCACTTTCTCATATGATGTTTCTACACCGTTGCTGAAATGTATCAGTTTTTATGACGAATTATCAAAGCGTAGGTCATAGAAATGCTGAAATTAGATCCAAAGATGACTTACACTCGTAACTATTATTGTTTAATAGCATCGATTCGGTTTTATCTCCATTCGAACTTCGATAACCATAATGAGTCGATTCAATCTCTGATTTCTTATCTAATTCTGTTTTTCTGCTGGGATGAAGGATAGAAGTAATTACATGTTGTGGCAATGGAAAAAATACCACAACCCTATCAATAATATTCCTAATGTATGCTGACTGTGTATGCCCAACTGGTGGGTGTTTAGAATTAATCTTATCATTGATGTGTTATCGTTGTACGGAATGTCTTCGTGCTTGAATTATCGATATCATCAACAATGACGTAGTCAGCGGGAAGTTCAAATGTGGACAAAAGCTGATGGCATGTAGACCGGTGATAACTTGAGGTCACGCGCGTGGCAGCTGCCAGTCAGGCATAATTTCACATCTTTCTTTCTTTTTCACATATGTCGCATCATTATTTTTCTTGTGAAGTCTTCGTAGAAATTGAAGCACAAAAAAAGAACATGGATAGACATTCAATCTATTTGATCACACTAAATTTGTTTAGATCAATCAATCAATTCAGGGTGGAGACCTAATCTCAAGTTGGTATTATTGACGAAATAATTTCTTGAGATTGAACGTTGACATATCTGTGGATGTGTCACAGCATTCTGTAATAATCTGCCATGATGAGAATCTCTCATATTTTCATCAGCCTAGATTTGAATGAATTAAATTTGCAGTAAAATAATCGGAATAACTTCTTATGGCAGGAAACTTTTATACATGTGAATTAGATGCTGGATACAGTAATCTCATTGCATATTGATGAATCAGTACGCATCATGCATTTCATCGTTCAAGAGTTCCGGTCAGTCAGAGCAACAAATTCAAGAGCATTGCTACGAAAATGCTCATTTACCATTCCGAGAATGTTGAAAGAAGACGAAAATCACAATGATTATAGAGAATTATATTGTCATTCATTTCAAGCATGGCAACAGGGACAAACGATAGAATGAGGAGGAGCAATATTTGACCAACGATTAATAAGTAAATAAAGGTGCTGAAGAAAAAATGAATTCTACCATTGGAATGAAATCCGTCTTATTAATTTGTTCAGTTAGGATCTCGAATATTTTTTCAATCGATTGAGGCATCTAGTTTTGAGGGAAACACGTTTGGAATCTCTGGTAAGCATTACGTTGCTTATTACTCGACAATATATGAATGAATGTCACCATTCAGAATCTCCTACACAGATGGGGATACTGATCGCCATAATTGATGGAAGTTCATTTTCTCGCCTGTTTTTCAAACAAATGTGAAATTTTCAAGATATTTTCAATACTATATTTTGTTTCTCAATTCAATATCGATGTGAAAAAAATTCGGATTGAATTTTACTTTCTCCTCTGTTAATGTGTCATAGAAAAGACTATCATCTCTCCTATATGATCATTTGATTTATTGGAAAGACTGTCAAGTGTACAGTTTTCAAATTTCTGAGCGATATGATAGTTTGATCTGTTGATTGCAAACGTGATACATGATCGAAAGTATGCTTCATGATTTGGAATATCCGACCATTACCCGAAATTTTAAACATTGACATATTTGGAAACAGGATCATCAAAAATCAAGAAGGTACTGGGTGTTCAACCGAGAACAGAGTAGGATTCCATTTGACGTGAATTCTAGTATTAGAACAAATAGTTGGGTCAATATATTGAATTCTCAATGATCCACACTCGAGATATTTGATATTACTGTATGAAACTCGATAAATTTTTTTTTGAAAAGTATCGTAGAAATTTTGCATTTCCATCAGTTCCTCCCCCGCTTCAAACCATTCAATAGGCGCCAATTTGAAAACAAAGTCCAACCGCTAATCATTTTAGGTGACAGTGAGTGTACTGTCGTCCAATAAATATTATATTGATTCAACTGACAATCTGAAATATATTAATTTTACGTATGAAAATTCAATCATGTATCTTCCAGGGATCGAAATGAAACATTAAGTTATGTACACAGGATATTCAGTTCTAGATGGTGAATTACAACACTCAGTAAATGAATTCCAACAAGTTCTTGTTTGTATTGTGAAAAGGATATTCCGGCCGTAGTACTAAAACGTGTGTGATTGTTTTGCGAAAGACAATGAGCACTGAAGACTGGACACATACGCTGTAGAGCGTTTCGAGAAACGGGATTACTCTTTGGCGACACTCGCGTGCGCACCGACCTTATACCGGGGAGAAGCAAATTGTCCGGTATTATTACCGCAGTCTCACCAAGAAGTATAACCGTTAGCCTACGCGAGTGAATTGCTCATGGAAGAAGGCAAGAGCGAAGAATGGAAGAGTATAAAGAGAAATGAATATAAAGAAAGAAAAGGTTAGAGAGTATGAATTTGAGGTTGAAAATATATAGAGGCGAGAGTATTTCAAATGATTCTCAATCGGGATTGCCGTAATTTTGAAACACATACATATACGTGAACATAGTATCCTTCTGTATGTATTTATATACATATATATATGAGACCGTTTGGTTGCTGGGTATTTCAACTTGGCAGTATATAGGAATGTAGGAAGTCAATGTTTTCCCGAGGGATATTATATCTCAAGAGTAAGTGATTGAAAAACCGTTTTGCATTTATAGTTTAGAGATAGTTTTGTGAGCAATTTTACCGAGTTTATGAACGTACAGAGCAAAATTGTTTTGTTGCGACCACATGTGTGCGCCGCCATCACCGGATGCGAGGCATACATGATGTCAGTTTCGTAAAAGCTTTTCGGTCACGTAGAAAAGTTACGAAAACATTCTATTTACAGTTGGTGCATTTATTTTTATTGTATTAGACCTCGGTGCATATTTTGTGAGATAGATAAACCTTCTGTACATTACTGCTGCACACCTAAAATCCAACCTAGAAACCATTGAGATGAATGTCAATGATTAACAACTGATCTCAACTGGTTGTTTCATTTTTAACTATTTATTTGTCTTTTTTTTCCCCCGCTCTGTCAGAATTCTGACCTTAAAATCATATTTGATCTGTAGGAGAGCATATGTCAGAAATTTGGTAGAAAATGTTTCGTTCCAATTACGGTGTTACTTCGATATAATTGGTTTTTCTTTGTAATTGTGTATATATGCAAAATTCGGATAACTTGACGAGTATAATCTGAAAACCCTAATCAATTGGTGCTTTTTCGGATATGTGATGAGTTTGGAGAGTTAAGGAACATACAGGGAATTAGAATGGTATTTTGTAAAATTTTCTGGTATGAGGAAAACTGTGAATTATTTATCCAATGTTCAAAAATACTTTATGGGAGATACCCAGAATTTATTCATTTCACCGTAATTGAAACTGTGTAACATCCTGATATCCAATAGGCTTCACACGTCAACTTTGACATTATGGCAAAGAAAGGATTATTTTATTGGCAAACGTAACAACAAATTTGGAATCTGCTGAGAAGTGATTAATGTGGTGAACCATATCCAGACTAGTGATCAGGATTAGAATCGCGTACACGCTACAATTATATATATGAAAATGTGCTTCTCGAAATTATTAACGCTATACTTATCATGACATCAGTACGTAAGACATGGAAATAAAACACCGATGACCGAGTGACCTCCCATGTGAATTATTTCCTACGTCACATATTATATTATGGTATCAAGACTATTGTGTGTTTGAAGATGATGGCAAAAAAAGTGTTGTGGAGTTTTTCGTTCGTCTACCAGACATTTTCCTCATAAAGAAAATGCGGATCATGATGAGAATACAGTAATGGACGCGAGCTGCCAGACATTTCACTATTTATACGTATATCAGAGGCGGATTATTATTGGCATACTACATTACATAGCTCAGTGACGGTGAGACGTTGGTGGATGCAGACAAAAATAGCCGATAGAGAAATGATGGGCGCGAATATGCGAATGCTTTCATGATTTAATGAAGTTAGTCATTTGATGTCTGACTGTGGTCAGGGATATTTCCACAATGGAGTCTCCATTCAAGATTATATGAAAAAATGAACAATGAAAATGGCTATTTGCTGTCTCAGGTATTTGCAGTTGAACCTTTCATTTGGAATCCATACTTATTCATTCGAGATCGTTCATCCATGTTTCGCATACATTGGACACTGAGAATATGATGAATAATCAAACATAGAAAAGTCGCTTCTTTCTCAATTTGATTTTTAATTATATCATGTACTATTTTTATACTCAATCTAAACTTCAAATTGCAGTTGATTATATAATAATGTATATTCTGTCATCTCGTAACGAAAAAACAAAACCAGATTTATCATCGCTCTCTGATTCATCAGGAAGGGAATATTCTTCTTAATTTTTGTGAAATTTCGCGGCAATATTTTCAGTATGATGAATGATTAAATTTGGAATGTACACGAAAACAAAATGACGATCATAAATTAACAATAAATCAGAGTCTATATCAGTTCCATTATGTAAATTCACCAAAATTCTCATGATTTATATCTTTTCTCCGCTGAAATTTTCACCGTGAATTCGGAGTAGGGAATTTAATGCAGCAAACGCATTTTCATTTTGGATCATATTGTCTCAATGTTCCTTCGAATTATTGTACAGATACACAAATCGTAAATCCTGTTTAGTAATACGAGTCACCATACAATATCTCTGAACATGAATTATGCATTCAATCAAGCCGCAACATATTGCCAGAAGTATTCATTTTTTGTTTCCAACAAAAGTTGAATATCCAATAGAATCTTGTAAAGGTGAATAACGAAATTTTTCATTGTATACATTCGATTATGGAATTGAGAGAAAACTTGTTTTTTTGCATAGGTTGAACAATTTTCCAACTGCGAAAACAATTATTATTTTTCTTCTATCTCAGTTTGTACTTATTATTTATTCATTTACAAATGTGCTTAGTTGTCTACTTCCCCGTGATGCCTCACCACAGGCGGCGTGGTGCGTTCCGCGGTCGGGTGGAAGACACATTTACGTTGATGTTCTCCGTCGCCACGGCCAAGTAACCAAGTATAGAAGAGAACCGATATATGGCGACGATGCGGAAGGTGGGTGGCGTGTTCAGTTCACTTACAACCGCGAGTGAAGAGAGAAAAGAAGAATGCGAGATGACTCTCGTCGAGAGCCATTTCGTTGAGCGCTTGGTTACGTCTGGTCGGGTTTTGCCATGTCTCTGGATGCGGTGGCTTCTCCTGCGGCCATCTACCTGCAGATTTATCGGTCGGACGCGCTGTCGATTCGCTTATCAAGTCCCTTGTCTGACTTTCATCATGGTGAAAAGAAAAAGCAAACAGAAAAAAGGAATGAAAAAACCCTATTCAAGAAACATCGAATGAATGAAAAGACCCACGACAGAAATATAATTTGAATCAAAACTAAATCTGAATTTCAGTTGATTCAACATCTCTATCATCACTTGAGATAAATCTATATTTAATCCACGTTGGACATCTTTATTCAGCTCTTTGTGACATTAATGAAATATAAAATCCATCTATAAATTTTCCTCGAGATTGTCCACACAAAATATTGATTTTGTTTATTGAGAACTTTCAGATGAATTTACTCGACCACTGTTATCGAAAAACGAACCTCAAATATGGCGGCTGAACAGATGTCATTCATTCACATCAATATCAACTCAAATTTGGAAAAATATATTTATGACAAAAGTCCTTTTAAATACATCGATGACATTACTGGATGGAAATAACAAATTACAATCCTCCTAAATTGCAATTTCATATGCATTTATGCATGAAAATTCATCAATTGCTATTTAACTCAATCTTTACATCATCATTGTAAAAAAAAAGAAATGGTTGAAAAAAAACGTCCACAATTTGCATGACACACCATCTCTGGTTATGGTGGGGGATATAATGAGTCGATGAAAAAAAAATAACAATGTCATGCGACAGCGATTCAAACTTCAATTTTTTTCTCGTCTCTTTCTCTTTCCTTATGCTTCCATATTTAATAATACACGATTGGCAAATATCCATAAATATTTTGAATAATAATCATAAAAACACAATGGCATATTATGTGAGGTGATCAGAAAACTCGAAATGTCTCCTGCTGATCCAATAAACACTGCACGTCGCGACTTTTTGCTTTTCATTTCTTTGCTCGCCGTTAAGATGGGTGTATTAGGAAATGTATATGTGTGCGTATACCTCACAGACCATTATATATACCCCACCACAATGAAAATATATATTGCGCTTGCCTCGAAGCGCCTGCGCTGCCCGTAGCACACTCATGTATACTCATTGCTTGTCGGCTCACTCCGTTGACAGCACCCGCGTCGTCACTACGTGAACTGACATGTTCAATTCTCCCTTGGTATAATGGAAGGGACAAATAAATGAATATTAAATATACAAAAATAAAAGTTTTCTCTTCAGAAAATAATAATTTCCCGAGTGATCGACTATCATTTAAATTATCCTTTAATGTCTCTAATCGCCTGCTGTCGTGTACATGATCGGTTGATAATATTTTTACTCTGGATTGACGTAACAAAAGTGTCTTAGCAGTGTGGATAAATGTGAATGAAAATTCAATCGGAGCAACTGCAAAAACAAATCAAAAGTGCGAGAGTGAATTAAAACGTGTGAGTGAAAAATAAATAATAGTTTGAAGGAGATCGATGTTGAATCTAGGAGTGTACAATTTTGTAGATAGCATCAACGCGATGGTTTTTGGCAGCAATAAATTTCGCATCAGGAGGTAAACATTCAAATCAATGTATAAATATGAGACAGTAACACCAGCTTATGTTTGGAGTATATGAAGGTATTGTTTGGTTTTTATCTTCCGAACACTCAAGCGTCCCTTTACCGGTTTAAATGAGGTCGGATCTATTACAAGAATAGGTATAGAAGAGGGTTTTGTATGGCTGTTTAACAACTAACCAGATAGTAATGACAGTCAAGAGTACCATGATTGTGATAGTACATAGTACTCACTACTGTATATGTATATCTGTACACTCACAGAGATGTGAGTGTGCGAAACAAAGAAAACTTGACACCCAAACAAGATGAGAGTCAATGTTGATACAACAATGAAGGAAGAAGAGCGTGCACTTGAGCTTCTACGACGCGTGACCAACTATGAAATTGTCTTTCACAAAAAGGAAATTTTAATGAAAAAATGAGATTGAATGAAGAAACGTGTATGGCCATTGCATGCATAGGTCACGACTACTACTCAAGCCGTGTGGCCGATCAATATCGTCGTTATTGTCTTTTATGTGGGTGCGCTAAACTGAATTAACACGTTAAAATTCCCCCCCGGGAATTTTTTTGAATCTGATCCTCAATACTTTTACATCAAATTTTGTGTATTCTTGACAGATTATAATTTTTGATTATTAATTCTAAACATAAATCCCGATATGGTATATTGAACAACTCTGAATTTTTCCGGCTAACTTGGAGTCGATCACGAATTACTGAATTCTTTCACAATTATGATTGTACTGTGAAAATCTAAAGAGACAGAGATCGTAAAAGGAGAAAGATATCAAATGGTCGCAAAATTTCTGAGACTGATAAAATTAATGATAAATCAATTGAGAACCAAGGGAATACGGAGTATAACGACCAACCAAACAAACATTAACTAGTACAGAATATTTATTACCTTCCACCACCGTAATCATCGATGTATATATCATGATAGCTGGATGTGATATTACGCAATCGATTTCGCACACAAATAGACTTGAATCCATACATAAATACACAATGAATCATTATTCTCATTTTCTTTTGTTTTTCTTCCATTCCTTGAGAATTGAATGTCGACTTTGGGGCCGATTTTATGGAGACTTGTTCGTTTCATATCTGCCGAAAATTCTGCGATTCAATGATTGATCATTGGACGTAAATTATTGGTGTGAATAATAATTACGAATGCAATTACGCAATCACTCAATCAACGTGGAATTTATTCACTATTTATCTTTGCAATTCAATTAATATATGAACGTTCGCAGAAGTACAGTCTTCTCATATATATATATGTACATTTATCTATTTATTTATTTATTTACTTATATTTAAATACATGTTACGTCAAGTGGACGCGCGTTCAAGTGTGCGTACAAGTTGGAACGGATACGAGTGAGCGAATTGACCTCGCCTATAAAAGACTCACGTGAACCAGGGAATAAGTTTGTCTCTCTCACTTCTCATCATTTATAATTATAACCTCTCATTCGATTCATTGGAATTATTTGGATAGTAACAGGTTTAGATATAATTTGTGGGTTTCACTTCAAATATTCGATCATTTTTAAACGACAGTTCATTTGACCACATGTTTATCTAACAAATGAGGAAATTAAGTTATAATATAAAAACACAATGTAAATTTTACATTCATGTGGTAATAATCTGTGCGGCCCATTTCTAACAAATTTAAATAGTTGAATTTCAATTAAGAATTGAATAATTGTGGAGGAAAAATTCCTTCAATTAAAATCTCAGAAATTTACTTTGCATCAACCGTCGTATATTTACCAGTAAAGTTTTGATCACACATAATTGTAACATTCAATCGTCTAATTTCTATCGTTACCCAGTGAATTCTCATACAATGATATTAACTGAGCAAAAAATATTGACACAAGTTTCGGATCGTGATCTCGGGAACTGGAGTGTGGCGTTGTCATTTTTTTCGCGGGAACATTCCTTTCATCTTAAGAGTAATAAAATTACTTCGCCTATTGGAATATTGGAATTCTGCCATTCATATCGAATGAGTTCCGGAATATTGAGCGCTATTAATATCATATTAATGCTTTTCTTGCCATCGAGAAATTGTATTTATTCGTTATCACTCACACTAATACCATTCAAAGCTCTGCTAAATCTCATTTATCTAAAGCAACTTTTTTACAAATGATTATCAGAATATCTTATCGTCTGCTGTTTA
This sequence comes from Meteorus colon, assembly GCA_030523085.1. Taxonomy (NCBI): domain Eukaryota; kingdom Metazoa; phylum Arthropoda; class Insecta; order Hymenoptera; family Braconidae; genus Meteorus; species Meteorus colon. The sequence continues at coordinate 31,709 of JAPYZH010000530.1, read as the reverse complement.
TTCCCCTTCTTTTTTTTTTTCTTCCTTCACATTGCATAATCTTTTATATGAAGTATTTTTCATCTTTCATGGCCACGCGACTCACCGACAATGTATGTTAACAGCAATCATGCACATTTGCTGCGAGTTAATCCTCTCTTCATTCGATCTTTTATCCATCAGCTTTCAATTAAAGGGAAACGGCTAATTGTATTTGCCTTGATCTCGAGAGGAGACTTGAGAGGTTCCATATACCTTAATTAAATACGATTAGATCACTCACGTACAAGACACATTATGCCCAATTATATGCATCACATACACTTTCTCTCTCACTCCGTGACCATACTCGCCCATGGGCCGCCGCCACGAGGCAAATGCAATTTTCGAAATGTATATGAACAGACATTGTGTTTATCATTGCGTAATCTCAGAGAGAATTAAATTTGTACATGAAAAATAATGATTTGTAGACATCGGTGTGTATATTGCAAGTGATCTTGGAAAATTTCTTCTGTGTTTTTATGTGAATAGGTATGTATTCATGCGAGTATTATTATTGAGAAAGAGAGCAATAGAACGTGTTGTATGGCGCCTCGATGTCGGGGGACATTGTGAGGTCGCGCGCCACTAGCGTTTTCTTTAATTCGCCATTCTATAGGCTTGCGACAACGACGAGTCTGAGAAAATGGATCATCGGCAGTGGTGCATTCATCGTATGTAAGTATAATTAATAATGTCGGCGTTCATCAAGAAGAACTTGCCCGCAACTTTTTCTTTCATCTATTTTACGAGGTACTTATGGATATCAGGGTTTATCGTGTTGACATGATAATATCAATGGATGAAAGTTAAAGAAGTTTCTACCGCATATCCAAACGGAATTATAGGGAATTTGCATTGAAAATGGCTTCCGAAGAGCAAATTAATTCAGGGTATATATCAGGAATATTCTTGATCGATTGAGAGTTCACATAATAGCCGACAGAAATGTATAAATGACGATGGGAGAAACCTCTGTATAATTGAGGTGTCGTGAGCCAAATTGAATATGTATCACATATAATTTATTGGAAATTCGAATACAGGAATGTTTATTTGAGGAATTGTTGAATATTGTAGGATGATATTTGTCATTCCTATTGTTCGCAATAATTTTGTTCACGGTCGCTTGCAACATTTGGGAAAATTTTTTTCTTTTCCATTTCCAAATTACCATGCTAGATTCAAAACATTTGGGAATTTTCCTCGACTCAGAGAACTGTTATCGATAAACAATGTGATGCGCATGTTCGTTCATAAAAATTTTCTGGAATTTTTTTACTCTGTCGCTTGATAAAGTGAAAATTCTTGTTCAAATCAATACATAAATTTTCGTTTCCGGTGCTCGATGTGCTAATACAACATCATCTTCTATACGAGTTCACTTCAAAATGATATCCTTTTCGACTACAAGCCAACCTGGCCTAATGAGGGTATGTGACAGAGGATGTGTTTCGCTTCATTCAATTGAAATTTATTCAAATGCAAACAAAAAAAACGGAACCTAAAAGTGCAACAATAAACGCCAGACTTCGGATCATAACGTTACTTTACTGATTCCCTTCATTCGTGGACATTTTTGAGAAAAACAATCGAAGAAAAAAAAAATAGTCATAACTTTGAGTTGTCCGTTTGCATCTTCATATTCTTCTAATACTATAGGCATAAAGTGCTAGGAGAACAATATTGTCAATGGGCAACTTTGTCATTAGTGAAAGAATGCCGGCGGAATCAACTTGACGAAGTGATGATGTTGAAAGAGTAATTTCCACGAGCGAAATTGACTTCTCAGACTGGCTCACGGTGTAAAACGAAATTAGTATATGAGGGAGTCGAAGGAAACAATCGCCTAAGACATTTTCATCGCACTGCATCTCAACATATGTATGCAAAAATATATACTCGAATACATTTGTATATATGTGTTTTGCATCTTTTTTACCGCGCTTCATTATCTTCATGAGCATTTTTTATAGTCGCATTGTGTCACGGAAGCAAATCATATACCATTACTTCACCGTTTGCTGCATGGAGAAAAATCAACAGTTTAACTTATAATGGAATAGTTTATTCTATAGAAGTTATTATGATACAGAATTTTCTTGCGTGTATGAGCTTATGAAATAAATCGCTTTTGTTATCACTAGTCAAGTAGCTGTCGTGGTAAAGACACTTTGATCAGACGTATACATGTGTTACCGCAGCTGGTTTACATGATGCATGTCAGTTCTTGTGGCAGGTGAATAACCTACTTGTAGAATTTAACCCTCGGCAATTATTTATTCGAATAAGACAATATCAATCCATCGTATAATAATACTTTGCGTCAACTTAAGGTTTCCGTGCGCATGCCAATTCATATATATTATTCGAAACTTTATCAGTATTTTATATCAATTTTAAATGTTACGGTTCATTTTTCAACTAGCAGTACATTCATTTGTTAGTATTAATTTGCAGACATGATTAGAAAATTTTTTATACTCTCAATTGGTGTGTTCATATATTGGTGACGGACTATGCTGAGAATTAAATAGCAGTTTATATAAAAGTAAGAAGAGAACGCAACTTGTAGCTGCTGAATTTTTCAATTCGAAACATTTTTGTCATTTCTACAATTTGAAAAAGATTATTTAACCGTATCCTGTTAGAAATGCTGAGGACATTGAGTCATTTTTCCATTAGCTTTGGACCATATAATGTTAAATCAATTTCATTATCGATTGTCGGTTTTCCTACTTGCACAAAAATCGAAACAAAATTTCATTGTAATTATGAGAAGTTGATTAAGACGTATCAGAAAAAATGCAAATAATCAATGCAGGGAAAGAACTACTCGAACGTTCCGAATAAAAAAGCTCCAAAATAGTTGATGCTCTGATTCACCGATAGTGGATGAGCTTGGATGATTCGAGACATCGGATTGAAAAATATTAGGTCGCACAGAAAACCTCTTTTAATATTTCCGAAATTCATTGCTATTTAAAGAGGATCATTTATTGAATGAATGTACATACAAGATAACTGATAATGTGACAAAAGAACAGCTATTGTTACTTCTCATGGAGGGAACTCCAATAGTTGTATCAAAATATAAAAATAAGCTTGGAAAATTATATATATTCCAATGTGAGTGTCATTCGATTTGACTGTCAATCGATTGTGACCCCATTCAATCTCAACCTCATCGACATTTCTTTTTTTCTCACTTTTTTCCACATTTGGACGGTCTGTGTGGGGGAAAAGATGTATGAAAAACGAGGATTATAGACGTCTGAGAAGGCCAACACATATATATATATATATATATATGTCGATTCATATGAGAGTAAAGCAAAACTGGAACGGGAGAGCGTTAAATGGACAGAATGCTCGGTATGTATCGGCTGTAAATTGTCGGAGGATTTTCTTCAACTTATGCGAATATCATGATTTACACCAGCGTACCAATTCGATTCTGAAAAATTAATTTTTGTTACTGTGTGGAATAAGCATGGTGAAATGAAATGGTAAACGTTCCAGGAATGCTGAATCATTCGTCAATTTTTTATTGGATGAAAGAAGAACAATTTTATCATACGTAATTTCTCTTTATTCTGCAGGAGCGAACTGTCGTACTCTTCGATAAAAATTCATGTTTCACGCACAGATATATTTCACAAGTCAAAAAGTTAAGAGAAATTATTGTTGTGAGTTTTCACTGCAAAACATTGATTTTCTTTAACTAATTCTTAGAAATGGAACTCACTCTCTTCGAAAGAGAACAAGTTAATTGGACACGTTGGGTATTACATTTATCTCAAGAAAGAATTCCTCTTCTGCAGCGTCAATACGTCCAACACAATAATATTTTCAAGTATTTGATGTCGTGGAATAACAACATACGGATTGTTGACACATTGTCAAAGTTCCAATATCTGCAATCAAATAGAATCACAAAACAAATATTCACTCCAAGTTCTGGAACATTTTTCTGTTTCAAGTGCTTCTTTGCCCTCGATCACAACATTTCGATCAAACGTTTAAACGTCTTACCCACCAATATATTTTGATTCATTCACGTAGTACTGCATTAATTGAAAGAAAAATTAGTTATTTTTTCGAGATCATTAAAACCGGGCAATGATTAAAACTCTCAAAAGTGAAAATGAGTTTGATCGAACTCAACTAGACATATTTAACGCTGATGAAAGTATCTCGCAGATCGACTTTTACGATTTTATGTACTCAACTTACACCAGATTTCACAAAATGATCGGAATCACTATGTCACTGCAGCAGAAACTTGATTCAACAGCATACTCTATTCAAATCTGTGGATATTCATTTTCTGAATTGATTTGAGAAAGTCAGCAGTCCAAGACGATCTTCTTCAAACCTTCTCCATTGGCACAACCACAATGAATCAGTTTATTTTTCCATCCTTCTATTTATCATTAAACTTGCCACAATATCTCAAAAATCGACATGAGATCTCCGTAACATAATGACATAGATCAAGGAAATATTTGCAAGCGTGGTAACGTCACATCACTGAATGACAAGATGAGATGGATAACACTTTACTTTTCCTTTTCGGTATTTACCTCCTGTGGCCTGAGTTGGCGCGAATGCGAACTCGCGATCCTCATCTTCAACCGTCTATTCTGTACACGTTGCGCTGCCAAGTGTGGAAAAGAAAATATTGTACTATATATTCATGTTGGAAACCGCGCGTCTGTCTCTCAGTCACGGCTGAGCGAACTTTTCTGATGGCGTTTGATGCAATCAACTATTTACAATCTATATATCGCATTCCTTGTCCGCATCATGTTCATGTTTATATACATACGCGTATCCATCATAGTGTATATCTTCTTCTCACTTTTCATATGGACCATCATTTTCATTCTTGTATTGCCATCATCTCCCGATTGTCATTATCATTAGAGTCGTTGTGGTCATCATTGTCACTGTCATCTCATCATGATCATGTGTAAAAAGAAGAGTGTTCTTCACTCTACAATAATTTTTCGTTGATGCTTAACTTCAAGTTTAATACCAAATTGCATTGAAGAATCATTAGTGCACAATTATAAGTACGTTCAAATGGTTTTTATCGCGAAAATATAGTGTAAAAAGCTGGAGAAACGCTGAAAGCGTGGGAAGACCTTGGCTCGTTCGTTACTATCATTCTTATCAACCCGCATAGCAACTCATTGTTATCATCGTTCTAACACAATTTATGTGTCACCATGAATATATTACGGTTCCCCTCATTATACTTTAATTATGCTAATTTTCTGTCTACGTTTTCGTGATTTGTGCGTTTGTCATCATCAATTTCGATTCGTTAACTTATGATGGTAATGGTCGGTAAATTTTGGATTTCAATGTTTATATTGTTTTTACTTCCCCCGAATCCTGGCAAAAGAATATTCTCATAATTTTCAAAAATAATGTTCAATTAAACCAATAATATTGAATGTTATTTTCGTGCATGGTTTCGATGGTAGATAACAGTTTTTCAGCATCCAGGTTGTCAATAAGTTAACGACGGAATATTATGAGGTTCTCTCACCAGAAAATCCTTCCCACAATTATCAATTGTTGACTAACAAACAAACGTCTTCTATAATTTGTTCATTCTGCTTTCCCATAACATAAATAGGTACAATAACTTTATCTTGCTACTAAATTCGATTGAGAGATGATTGTCTTTATTGTCCGAATTATGCATTCATTTCAATCCCGCCCGCCAATTCATGCCCGCCAAATCGCAATTGTTTCTCATCAAAGAATCAACCGTAGAAAATAGAGACATTTATTATGATACGAGTGGTAGAATATAAAAACGATAAAAGTTGCTTCAAAATTTTGGAGAATTTACACGGGGCACTAGGAAAACATGTAGATGGATTTCTTGTTATTTTCTCATATTCAATATCTCCGATCATCTCCACGTTTCGAAAATATACCACATCTGAAGCTCTTTCCTTTTGGTTCCGGAAATTAGCCAGATCTGTCAATTCCTCTCTCTGTTTATAACTTGAGTTTGATATATCTGATTACGACACATAAAATAATTGCATCAATATTCAAAAAGAAAAAATTTTGAAGAATGTAATTCCTCCCATTTTTCTTTTTTAGTCAGCATAACCAGATGAATTGTAATTAAACTTTTGCATCGCAACAACATACATTTTTACGAAGGCCGTGTATATAAAATCTCCCTTTGCCTACTGTCTCTTTCAAAAAATTGTCTTCTTCCATCTATCATCTTATGCGTACACACTCGCGAGGTGGAGGCTTGGAATGTCCACACAGCCCGCGGCCATGTCTTACGCACATATAAACAGAGATGAGAGTCGAGAGTGAGAGCACCCGGTGAGAGTGTATGGAATATATTCGCTGCAAATTTGAAACGTAACTATATAGGGAAGAACAAAGTAAGAAAGGTGGAACGAAAACAAAAAAGGAATGAAATAAACTTGTGTTCCGGGCAACACGAGTTGGAGTAGTTCCTCATGGTGTGAATAATGGTTATGTTAATGCGGGTGCCTTGGTGATGGCGAATAATATTTATAGGGGACCTCTCTCGTCGTCGACCTTAATACATTCACCTCTCAAGTGTGAACGACACGACAAGGAACGATATATCGTACAAACGAACAATGGATTGACGTTATTAATTGATCATAATAAATATTTTCATTCTTGATTCAATTTTTTTAATTATTATAAGTGGAGTGAATTTTAGAAATTTTGTTTCTCTATGCATCTTGTTCTCATTTCTTTATTTATTTATTTTTTCTTTCATTTTCGACGTATGTTCGTTTTCTTTTTCGTACTATTTTATTATTTTTTTTTTTTTTTTTTCATTCTCTAATCGCACTTCTAAAGCGAAATGAAACGTGTCAAGATTTTTTTATGACATTTTGCGAGGACACCGTTGTGTTTCATTATGTGTGTTAGTACGAACGTATAGGTAACAAATATAGGTAAAATTTTACGAGAGCATACACACGCACGTTTCTCTCTTGACACAGTTTTGACACATTTACCATTTGAATCGTGATGTAGTGACACTAACTTGGACGCAATTGACACGAAAAAATATTATATGGATCCAATACGCTTTGTTGTGAATGAAATACAATTAGTTATATTGAACCATTCATTACAATGAATATACGTTGATAATACATATCCGAAATGAAATGCGCTTTACATTTCACGATTTTTTTCCATTTATTTTTCGTTTATTTTAGAACAAAATTGGAATACTGGCGTGCAAAAGATTTTTTTCACTTCATTCAATCAATTTTATAGCTCAGTAGACTTATTGAAATTGGAAACAAAAATTACAAAAGTTATTCGGAATTGGACGGACAGTTTTCAAGATTCCGACTAATGAACGAATGTTATATAATTTCGCGACGCCATTTCATAGTGCGAACGATATATTATTACACTGCTCTAAAAACATGTTTGCATATTGACTGACAAGATTCATGTGAAAATTATATACTAATTCATATAACCATGTAATTTGGGGTTGTGTATGTTTGATCGCCATTCAAGATGCATCGGCATTAACTTTACGAAAAATATTGCATGCTCACATAAAAATAAACATGGATGTTCATTCAATGAAATATCACAAGCTAGAAATTGCATGATACATCATGCAATTTCTCCCCTTTCGTTTAATATCAAATAATGTATAACACTGAAACTCCGATTTCATCTATCAGTCATGTATTTTATCACCACTGATTTATTCTTCAAATTAGATCTGTGTCCTCTCGAGAATATTACGTCTGCTAATCACGACATGTGACGAAATATTCGCACATGTTTTGTAGTTTAAAACCTACAACTATTCAATGCAGAATTTGTCAATCACTCAAATGTGGAATTCATTCATTCCCATGATGTTTAAATAATCATAGAATGGAATTTCCTGAAATTACATTCTAACTATTGTAATTATAAACTATAATTGATATTGTTATCCATGAATTGTACGTGGTCACGTATTTAATTTATGATATAATGTGAGAAAAGAAAAACAAACGATTGTTTACATTATTAATTCGATATCGGTACGGGATATCATATTCACCGTCCATGAGGCAAAATCAACAATTCTACCACACCCAATCTGTCTATCATATCAAATCGAGATTAAATTAGGAGAATTAGCAAATACATTGCTACGAGGTGAAAATTTTCCATTATTTTTTATCCTCCATAGATTTCATATTTTACAATGGTGCATATTACTAGTGAACTTTATTGACTCATAACAAAATTCTACAGGCCCACAGTAATTTCCGAAACAAATGAAATCAGACATAGCAAATGGTAGAAATTAAAATGTACCATAGTAAAATAAAATTTGCGCCAATTTAAATTCCCGAATGTACCATAGCAAAAAAAATAAGAACACGTCTGAAAAAAATGTTTTGAGGAATCATAAAAAATATCAAACCAAACAAAATTATTTTTTATTTGCAATAATTTTTAAAAATATTGTTTTAAAATATTGGTTTTTTATTTGTTTTCTATTTATCCAAATTTTTAACTATGAACATAGGATGTATTTTGGCAGTTAATTTTATTACAAATAATTATAAACATAATATATTACTTTTAAATATTATAAAAGTTTGAAGAAATTTCATGTAAATTGAAAAAAGAGTTCAACAATGCCAGATAAAATACCGTGTTTGAATTTGCTAGTATGTTATTAGCTATGGGAATACCAGTTGCTGGAAGTTGTGAATTAGAAGACGTTCCAGATCTACATGCTGTTGAATTATTTGGTTGTCCATCAAGGTCCGCGTCTGAACGTGCGTAATCACGTCTCGGATCATCAATCGTCAGATTTTCCTCGCTCTAAAAGTGATGTAGCAATTAGTTAGTTACACATATATGGTACACATATATGCATAATGCCATAACAATAAACGTTAAAACAAAACTATGTCGAATACTCCACCCCCGAGTCCTCTAAACCGTCTAACATACTGTCTGTTTCCATAACCTACACAATGACACACACATATTTTCATTAATTCACAATTACAATTCGTTAAAAAAACAATGCAACTATAGGAATTCCAAAGATGACGAAAATTGCGTAGCACTTAAAATGATAGACATCCGACAAAAGTAATTTGTTAGAAAAGAATCAATTTCTAAATAGAATGATAAACAATAAATAAAATTGATTTATAGTTTTTCTATTGTTAAAATTAACAATTGCTGGATGTCTTATGTTCTTATTATTATTAGAAAAATGTCGGTTGCAGGTTAACCAAGAAATATTTGTTACGGGCTTTAATAATTTACCGGGTGTTCTGGTTTTCATGTATTTATTGTCACTTACCTTAATAAATGCTACGAATTTTCACTAGTTCTTTATAATGAGGTTAAGTACTACTGATAGCGTCTGTACACTTATGTTCACAAAACAGCACGAAACAATGGAAGAGCGCGCGTTGCTACTGGCGCGCATACGTTTACTATGGGACATTTGGAAATTTCAGTCACAATTTTAAGTTCAAACTGAATACACGTGACTAAATGTGAAACTGTTTTAAAAATTTTCATTATCGACTGAGCAATAGATTTGGTATTATGCAAAGCTTTTCGTTTTACTATGGCAGCATAATAAAATAAAATTGAGCTTCAAGTTAAACTTTGATTAGCAACAAATTTCACTATGGAACTATAGTGAAAAGTTTTAAACACACCAATAGTTTTTATTCTGTCAGTTTACGAAAATTTCTCACAACTGTTTATGTAATTGTTGCATTGCAAAATTTACTATGGTCACTAGTAAATATTGATTGTTACAATATGATATTTTTATATTTTTATGGTAATATTTCGAATAGAGTCATTGAGGTTCAGTCTTATTATGCATGCATAGTAAATTTCTACAGAAATTTCTCACCGTGTACCTGCAATTAAATATATAACTACGTTGCAAAATTCATGTCCTATTGTTTTTTGAATGTCTTATAGATAATGAATCGTAGATTACTATAGTATTCGATTATAATCACAATGCATCGAATAAAAAAATAGGAACCAAGTTCGGATTCAAATGTCATTTCCAATCATTCAATGTGAATCAATTGTATCTGTCTTACCATCATTCAATTGGAATGGTGTGCAAGTGACAATATCATCAGCAGAAATAATTTTTCTTTATGAGTTAAAGAGTTATGAAATTTTTCATCAAAACATAAACATCCATAAAGGGTCTTATCAAAGATCCCTTTCTGAATTATCTAACTTACACTATTAACAACAACTGTTACACTGACTCTCCAAAATATATATATATCCTTTGATTCGTAATAGCGCTGGATAAAAAATATGGGACGACAAAATTCCACATGACAGACTATGACAAGTTGCTTTTTTTTTCTCTTTTCATCGAAACGTCATTCAACGTGTCCAACAAAACTCTCCTCTTCACCTTTCTCAGACCTCACCAATAATTGATTTATGACTCATCATTAATGTTCAAACAGTGTCGAACATCGGCCATAATCGCCAGAGTGAAAAGAGTGGAATAAAAAGTTAGAAAACTGAATCACTAAGCATATATCGAATTCATATACGGCAACTAATAAAGTATACAACTCTACCCAATAAAAATGTGTGGCAACTCACAAAAGCGTAAACAATAAGGCAAATGGCCACGATGTTGTTACATTAAACCACATTGTCAGGTCGCGCGACCATTCATTGCACAATTCACAGTACACGATTATACTCGTGTATGTGATCATTCGTTTGCGTCTGTGTATGTTTATACTACTTGAGAAGGAACGAGTTCAACACTACATAGCGTTGACTTGGCATCGTGAGGCGAAGGTCCTGACCTCTACTTCGCATGTCCTCGGCATCTTTTGTGTTCGCGTAATAGAGTGACATAAAGGATTCGAGAACAAATGAAGGGATTAAAAGGGTAGAAAATAAAATAACAATAATAGTGATGATGGAATTCTGGAGAAACTTTACAGAATAACTTCGCTCTTTTATCCTCGGGAGGTTAATCACATTTCTTATTTTATTTTTTCAGAATTTATTTAGTAATATATATATATACGAATATAAGTGGAGAGGATACATCATGATGAGATAGTGCAAAGTCTCCGCGTATATGGACATCAGCCCATTCTAGTTGTCTTATTGTCGATTACCGCCATTACAAGTTCTTATAACCTCATACTATTATCTCAACTCTATTACGGTTATTATCTATTCATTTTTTTTCATTCCGATTTCTTGTTTTCTACAAGGTGAATTCCTTCACTCTGCCGTTATGTCGTAGCTAGTAGTTTATTATATATGAATCACATAAACACATAGTGGCAAATTATCTAATTGATCATGTGATTGTACATTGGTGAATGACACTTTTTCGATTGATTTTTACAATTTTTTTTCATGACGTTCGTCCAACATTATCTCTGGTTATGATCAACTTTCCGAATGTAATTCAAGAATGGTATCATAGATGTATGTAAGTTCGTATTGGTTCTCAATTCCACGAGTGCCTGTCCACGAAACAGAAAACAATCATGAAATGAGTGTAGAGAAGAAGACAAAAAAATTATTTCGCATTCGGATGTTTTCTCTTCATATAACGTATTGACTGATAATGGAAGAGTCGACACAACTTACTAGGTATGGAACTTGATGTGTTGAGAGAGGTCGAAGACCTTGTTTGTCAGGTGATTGCTTTTGGAAACTCTGTTGAAATGGATAGGGAGCACATTGCATCCAGCGAATGAAAAACTGATATTATACCGTTAAATATTCTGTCCCAAATTTTGAATTGAAAATTAAGGTGATAGGAAATAATGTTTGTATTATATTTCTGATAGAAATGAAGAGTTTGATCTCCGAAGTGAAGAGAAATAAGGTGACAAACGATGATAAACCTTGGAAAATTGAATGTCATACTGAAAAAATTCTGATTAGAATTGATAATGCAAGTAATACCTACTTCATAATTCAAGGTTGCGAGGGCATTCACATAAATTTTTCTCTGAAAAATTCAAAAAAATTTTAAATTCTGTGTATCTTCCATTATCCGATTTAATTCATCCGAGTTGCCAATCTAATTCACGTCGGCAACAATGAAAATATCAAATTTACGATGAAAAAAAAGTGGAAAGTAGTAACGGAATCAGTTTCAAATGTCTCCACCAATTGTTCACCAGTATGAGGAGGTATTTTGTGTGGAATTAATATTTATTTAATTACAATAATTTCGATAATTGTTACTCCGATGAAACACGCGGTGCGAAAATTCTTATCATTATATTGAACTGAAGTATTGAAATAAAAAACTTCAAAGCAAACCTCGTCTCGACAAGGACGATAAATTCTATCACTATTTTGTTTGTGTTCGAAGAACGAGGGATCCTCAAATCATCCAATTTATCTTCAGCTGTAGTTGATTAACCTTTCAGCTTCCTGAAATCAAATTGCATCTGCTTTCTTTTGTATGTCATATATTTATTCGTCGGAAATCTAGTGATATTATACAAAATTCTCTCATTTAATCGATGGCCTTTTTTCCCATTCTTACCACGATTTTAATCTATCAATTTTCCGTTTTCTTTTTCTCTTCCGCAATTTTCGTCGGACTCGTTGACCTTTCGAATCGCACACATTTATATTTTTTATTTTATTGACGGAATATATGCGATAGATAACTGGTATGAGTATCACGAGAGAGTAGGCGTGGCGCACCTCCTTCCGCCGTGTGATTCAAAACTACTTCGTTGTCTGCATGCCAAGTAAAGTTGGATGATGGTTCATGGGAAAACCTCAGTCATCTATGCGAGATGCTTTATATACATACCAACTTTGTACACGTGTGTATGCTCGCTTCAAAGTTGGTTCGTTGTCCCGACAGTGATAACTGTTTTTCGAGTATGATAAAACCATAAACTCAGCGTAGATCAATGAACTGCAATAAACACTGAATCATAAAAGAAACAGAATGAAAAAATAGTGAAGAGAAAATTTTTTTTCAAGAATGCCAGTGTTATGTTCGTGGATAAAATATGATTTTGTAATTCATCAAATTCGTGCCGAGGCTGTTTTTACTTTCTTCGGTTATATTTCGCATCAGTTTTCTGTACAACTGTGCATTTTTCTTCACATTCATTGTCATATCAATTATATATGTAATTGTCTCACGTTTAGCCTTCATTTCAGTCCGAATCATCTGAATTCCAATGATGGATCTGTCAAATTGAGACTAAAAGATGTATTTGCGGAAATTTTTATCATAAAATATATCGAAAGTGGTTTTTTTTTTTTTTTTATAATGAGCATCTATGTTTATAAACATCAGTTACAGTGACGGAGTTCCGCAACCTCACAATTCTTTTGTGACTAATCGATCTGGGCATATAAATACTATAACTGCTCGTATTGATCTAAGCCATAAATCAATATATAGTCATTCTGAATATTTCAACGAAGAATTTCTTCGATTAGTTGACTATCATAATGATATAAATCAGATGGAAATATTCTTATTTTCATATTGATTTCTGTTTAACCTAAACGCTCGTTAGAATAAGTAGAACCAACATACTGAAATCGTATTGGGTTTCCATTTGACTCAGGTTTTCATGTGGCATACATTCACACCAAAATAACAGAGATAACATTTTCTTCCTTGATTTTCTGAATGTTGATGACAATTTGACTGAAGTTATGTCATAGAATTTCAAAAATTCATGATTTCCTTCGGAGCAATATCCTTCCTGTTTACATCAACTCCAAACGATTTCTATATAGTACCTTACAACATACGCAGAAATGTTTTTTATTCTTGGACGGGCAAGATTTACATAAATGTGTTTTAGTGTGAGCATATGCTAATTGCATGTTTTTCAACGATGATTAGGTATTCAAATGAAAAATTCTATGGGAAATTCGTAAACATTGTCCTCATATAGTTTGTGTTCCTATGCGAATGTTGCTAAAACTTTTACAAATATAATGAACTTTGCGGTAATTTTTATCTTGATCGATTTTTTGTTCTGAATCACGGTATCAATGTCATCTCGAGCGTATGCCAGATACAAAAAAAAAATTTTATCGCACAAAACACTTGTGATTTTTTCATAAGATGGTAGGTTAACATTCTGACTTAACGTGTCAAGGTAAAATATCAATGAGCATTTCAATATTCTGTCATTTTTCCAGGTTTGCTTCTATTGGAATTCAGCTGATTATACTAAATTTCAGATCCAATTCGATGATTATATGGTATTAAATTGTTCAACCTTCAACAAAATCTTTTTTTTCCCATTCCAACAATAATTTATTGAAATTTATAATTTTTGACTTTTCATTTAATCATCAAAATCCTTATGACCTTTATAGTTCATCAGTCTTCGTAATATTTGATCATTTGCTTCATTATTACCCTATCCAAGCGTGTCGTTGAGTTCGGGAGGGTATTGTAACCCTGATCTCTTCACTAATTTTTGCAATCCTGCAGAAAAAGAGGACGGGAAAATGCATAATTCATCCATATAAAACAAAAAGGATTTGTACATATCAGTGTATATGTGTAGAAATGGCCATCAATGTCGTTTCGTGGTTGCGCATGTATAGTGAGCCATTCTGCGCGACGGCGCAACATAACACGCAAAATTTCCCCGCGCGCATCGAAAGGCTTCACACACTCGAGGAAGTTTGTACGTGACACGAATATACACGTCAATTGTGTATATATTATCATGTTAATACACACACATGTACACACATACAAACACAAGGATATACGAATATGGAGATACGAAAAACCACCGCATTCTCCCATCACCTATAAGAGTTTTGAACTAACATAATTTCATGCCGACAGTGCGTGAATGAACTCAAATCTCTCAGCTTGGGTTATTTTCCTTTTTCTATATTTCTTTCATCGAGATGGACTCCAATTCTTCTCCTTTGATTCTCCACGCCATAACATCGTATGTGCATATGTATGTGCGAGTCAGGTATTTATACATATGCAAATTCAATGACAATTAAGCTGATTGAATAATTTGTCAATTCCTACAATGAAAACGAGTTTTGGAGTGAAAGGAAGAGTTGTAGAACAGGGAAGAAGATGAGCGGGGAGTATAGGTCGCAATTAACTAAACAACTTTATTAATAGAACTATACTGATAAAAAATGAAAGAAATATGAGACAAATATTCTAAAATTGTGTGGATAAAATCTTACAGTGCCACTCAAAACGTGGGGTGTGAATTCAGCACAAAAATTCGTGTTAGGTATTCATGAAATATCTGTATGAACCACAATAAAACTATTCATTGATTAAAAAGTGCAATATGCTTTACAGAGGAAGCGGAATTGTTACGGCATTGCGTCACGTTTTTTATTTCTTCTTACGATTCGCACTTGTTGAATTGTACTTGGCATCGTGAAAAAACATTGCATATATTGTTCTATCACACACGAGCGCATATATTATATTGCATCGATATGATTTCAATGCAAATTCAGTGAAAGTTTAATAAAGGAAATTCTGTAGTCGCTTGGAAAATCAATATATCAAGCTGTGTCTGAACGTTCAGATAAGTTGATAGGACATAGGACTGTATATTATTGTCTCATAGGCAATTGCTTAAGCACAAAGACTTAATCGCAACTCAATCCCAAAGATAAGCAATTTAATACAAGATGCGTTGTTGTTGTTTAGTAGTCACCCTGCACGATGACTGTGCAATTCAAGTAGTACATAAATGTACTATTATAGTCTCGAGAAAAATAAAGATGGTGAGCCATTCGATGGTGATATAGGTGTATGTATCCATGTATGTATGTCTGTATACACATAGTAGCTTTCATGCAGGATATTTCTCGCGGAATGGAAAGAGAATCAATTATTGCATAAGTGATTAACTATTGCACGACGTAACTCGCACACAAATAATCACACGCCTTACCTTTTATCAGTTAGATTAATCTGCCTCTTCGAATATATAACCTATTTTAAATTCGCTCGAGTATCACACTGGTTCTAATGGGATAAGATCGCAATTAATAATAGATGATGATTATTATTAGTTCAATCAATTCGCACGTATGAATCATTATTGTATGTGTATATGATAAGAAAATTAAACAAATTTTATAGTTACGATGGGAAAAAATATCATGCTGGAGAATAAAGGCCGAAATGAGTAAGATATAAGTGACGGGCTCAATTCAGTGCACGATGGGATAAATACTACGCTCATCAACAAGTAGTATCATGATTGACGCCATAATCTAATCATTAAATCCTGTATATCGAAAGTGTTAGTTTACTGCATCGATTTCATCAGAATCTGGATGGATCCTGGTGCCGTGAGGTCGTATTGCTATTTCAGCGATGCCGTTTCATTTTAATGAGTGTCTATCAATTCATTCGTATATCGGCACGTCCATAAGTTTAATAGTTATAGATAATTTATGCAGGTAGATAATGAACTCATTACATTTGAGCTCATAATTGCCAAGTCTCGATATTGAACTTTCAATCGAATTTCGTTTTGCGTTACAGTTGAAAAACTACACAAATATCTGTCTTCTCGAATTTTTTCATCGAGAAATATTAATTTTTGGAACATTACATTTATCTCTTTGGAATGCCACAACTTCGAGGAAAATGAGGGAACTTGGACTCTTTCTCAAAAAGGTTCCTCGTTAAACGTAATTTTGAAAAAAAAAATGAATGAACGTTTGAAACCATACCATAATAAGTTTTTTAAGTTTCAACAATGAATCGTCATCATATCAATATATTCAAACCTGGTCTGGTAATGGGCAATTCATGGCATCTATTTCTCTTCGAATTTCCAATTATAAACTTTTTTGTTAGTAATCTCATAAATTATGTGATGGATTTTTTCATGATTAGGAGCTAGTGTCAATAACTCTTCATCTGTTATAAAAAGTAGAAATGTGATGGAATTTTCAAAAAACTTATTTTCCTTTAACGCTACGTTGGGAACGATTTGGAGAAAATTGTAGATGCAAAAAGGCAAACGGTGTATAATTCGAAGTGGATTGTTCCAAATTTTTATCATATAAATAGCAATAGCTAAAAATGCCAATGTGAAGATTTCAGTAGATTAGTATATTGGTACTTGTAATCGCTACAAATGTGATACGATTCAATATCAATCTGGATACAGTTTTAAAAATTCGTTGGATAGCTACAGGGGCAATATATTGGGAGATTTTTCGGCCACTGTCTTATGAAAAAAGTTGCATTCATGAATTTTCGTGCATTCGTTTGGATACCGAGATAATTTGATTTGGACCGTCAATATTGAGTGATGTGTAATCTTTCATCACAAGCATTAATTGGGAATAGTCTCACTCGGCTTTAAGTTCATCTGTGAATGGTAGCTTCTCTATTAATTCCATAAATATGTATATTTTCCGTGATTTTAGAAGCCAATCAAAGGCATCATACCTCGCGTACAAACGTGAACGCGGTGCGCCGGACAGCGAAGGCAGCTATAAAAGGACAATGTCGCCAACAGCACGGCTTGAAGATTGGCCACCATCACGAGATCGTGAAAATCCTGTTCTTCTCCGCGTCACACCCCATCACCAACATCAACATCATCAATCGCATCACAAGAATCATAACTACCACGACCTACCAAAGTCCCACAGCGTCGACGCACTTCATCATCGAATTGAAGAGCGTACGAATGCACATTCGGTCGAGGTGATTGGGAAGCTGTCACACGAGCTGGGCAAAAAACTCCAGGCGAGTGACACGCGACCTAGATCTGAGAACAATAACAATGTCATCAATAATACCGATTGTCATGAGGATCGGATTCATCATCAGCATCATCAGGAGTCAATCATTCATCGACAGGTCGACAAAAGAGTAGATTATTCAGATAGAATCACGTCTGACAACCTTGAGGTGTTGAATGATAGAAATCGGCAATTGGAACGAGAATGTCTGAAGTCAGCTGCAAGTTGTGAACAAGTTGATCAAGCGAGACATCATTGTAGTACTGAAAGTAAAATTGGTGAGTTTTTTTCGTATTTATTATAATTAACCACTGACTTATTCGTCGCTCAACTACCCATCATAGTCCAATCTACTTTAGGCTTGTTGCCAATCCCCATGATAAAAATTCCGAAAATGTGAATGGATACATATATACAATGCCATATATAGATCCAATGATTGTAGCACTCATCCACGTAAGGAAATGAATTGATTGTACAAAAACCCAGTTTGTTGATGACTCTGCAACGTGTCTACATTGTCAAGAACTTTTTGCAAGCAACTTCGAGGATTTAAAGAAATTCGACTTATATGTCAATACCGAAAAAAAAAACGCTTATATCTTTTCTGATAGACTTTATGTTTGAAATTTTTTTCGATTCGGAGAACATAATCGAGTCCACTGTAGCGATTCGTCGAGTATATTCGCCTTCGTACGAATAGTTTTTCTTGGTATTCGGAAATTTTTTTTTGAGAATTCGAAAAATTAAAAAAATCGTGTACGATTTCCCAGTTGATAATGCAAGAAATCGGAGAAATCGGAATTCCGTAACACAGTTTCTTTAACAATCCCCTATCATGTATTTTTCAAAAATCACAGGTCCGGAGAATTTTTACCGGGACAGGAGTGCCACGATCGAGATGACGTCAAGGAATGTCGAATTATTGAATCGGCGGAATGCCCAACCAGAAAAACGTCATTCAGCAACCACAACAACATTAACAGATTTCGACAAAACATCAATTGAAACTATCGACAATGCGAACAATCGACCGTCTTTCGTAGATAAACCGTTGCACACTTCAACGACATCGCCAAAATTTGTTAAAATTCATGAAAATGGTGATAGCCCAACATCGAGATCTTGTGGGGCGGTACCCAGAAGATCTGGGAGTTGTTCTAGTTCTAGTTCGTCATCGACCAGATCATCTCTTGAACGAGGATTGACTCATTCTCGAATTTCACCATCCAAAAAATTTTCAATTGATTCATCAATTCAAAATGAGAATAGAGCGGCTCTGCCGGAGATGGAGAATATTAAAAGATCATCAAATTCATCGAGTCCGCATAACAAAGTCTCCAGTCCTGCACAAACAGAAAATTCATGGACAAAATTTAGTTGCAGCCAAGCATACACGTCGATTAACAATCGATTGCGACGAACATCATCGTCTGATTCAAGATCATCGTCCATGTCAAGCACATCCAAGATCTCCTGCCCATCATCATCATCAGCATCCCCTCGATATTCGCCAATTGACAGTAACAAAACGTCTCCGTGCGTTTCGCCACAACCTGGAATTGAGGGTTTGACACTCGTACAGAGAACAGAAATTGTTTTGAGGGTGAATACGGCGACAATTGATGTGGCATCTCAAACAGAAATTATGGACGAAGATGAATCGATTAGTTCTAAGGATTTAGACAAACATCTAGTGCTACCCTTGACGAGGAGAAAATTACCAGAAGAAATTGAGTGTGAAGAGTTGAGCAGAGATTTAGTGAATCAGTTAGGACCAAATGATAAGCTTGCTCCGATTCTCGGTAAGTACATCCTCCTCATACTCCAATATTTCCAAATCTCAAGCTGTTCAGGATCTAAGATGAATGTGATTCAATCTCAAGTTTGGGGATTCATAGATCCAACGATATGTAGAAGATAGGCCTGACCGATTTATCCCAATATAAATCATGACAATTAAAATATAAATATAGTATAAATATACTATATTATACGAGTTACCTCACCCATTTATATGTTAATACATATTCCCGCTTATTTGAAGTCTCAGCAGTCACTCTCTAAGATCAAAACCTTCGAATCAAACTTCTCAATAAAACGGCTAGGAACATAAATTGTCGAACTAAATCCCATTGGACTCCTCAGTCTTCGTGTCTCATACACGGAACGAAAATTCAAGAAGTACATTTTTCTAGCGCTGAAGCTATACCAATAAATTACCAAAGTCAATATCCATTGAAATCCCCGTCTTATATTTACTTTCTGAGCTCATTTCGACCACGTTGATTGGTATGTCAAATAGAATTAGACAAATAAATGTCAACTTTGCAATCCAATCACTTACTGTCTTTCAACTTATCACCTCGTCATAACATTATCAATTGGACAGAGATTTTTCATAGGCGTTGTTACTTTACAATATTAGAATGCCAGAGCATTGACTGTTAAACTTAATAAATTCTTATACATTCAACCTCATTCGAATCACTTATTGGATTAAGGTGATACAAGCTCGATGCACTCAATGAAATTAAGTACACGTTCAAGCCTTACAATAAAACGGCTAATATTCATGTCATGTATTCAATATTCAGTTTTATCATAATCAGAAAATTGTAATCATTTGAATAATCATTTCATTTTCAGTTCCAGCTCCGGAGCACAAAAAGCCCACTGACTATGTGTCTGGTCTCTTCAGAGTAGAGACAACGTTGAAGCCACGTTTGAGACGACCCGTATCGTTGAATGACATTAGTCCATCATCATCATCACCTGAGAACCGCCTCGACGATAGAAAGTAAGTTGACGCTGGTTGGGTGTTGATGGTAGAACGACCAGAGGTAAGAGGTTGTATTGTCTGTGAGCGTGAAAAGTACTTATTGTTGATAATTTCGATAAAAGATTGAATCGTCATATTGTTCCACATCTCGTTGTCAGTTCCAGTAGCTTGTTGCTTAAATCAAGGCGGATAGAGGGGTTACGTGGCTTGAATAAAGATTAGATATTTCATGCGGGTCAGATAACGGCTAGTTAATGTTATGAATGAATGTTACGGCTGATTATTTTCAGTGTGGTGCCCTTTGTGGTTATGCTTCATAAAAGTAGTTATCTTTGGGCTAAATTTTTTCCCAAATTTACAGACCCCTCTATTTTATCTACTACCCTCCACTACCTTCTGCAATTGAACTCTATCCCCCCCCCCCCCCCCCTCATCCTCTCTCATCCTCCCTCATCCTCTTTGTATTCGTTCACACGTAGATGATATTTAAGCCAATGGCAAATGGCGTAGTTAAGAGAAGAGAGAAAGTGAACACGGTCCACCAGAGAGGAAATTGCGTAATCGTGACCATAAATGATGTTGTCAACTCTAGCCTAAAGTGAATATTACGCCGAGAGAGTTGTGTATGCAGTTTGAACACGCAGTCTGACTCGAGTTGTAGTGCTAGTTGCCACGCATTACGACCACCTTGATTGTCCAACCGTTATAATAAATAGTCATTCGATAATTTTATTAAACATGACAATGACGAAATGTTGAAAAGAAAATTCGGGTACATTTATTTCAATAACGATGAAATCTTCTTCATGAGTCCTCTTTCAATATCAATTTTTATGACATGTCTGACTTTCCACTGTCTTGCGATTATTTATAAACATTGTAATGCACATTGATTCATCCACATGACTCACTTACGTGATGACATAATTATTTTCTGCTCATATCTTTGCTGATATAGAACTTTTTAGTTTCTGATAAGTGTACGAGTATACATTCATGATCCGGACATTATTTACTTTGCAAGGCAATTCCTCATTTGCAGCTTATATATTTACGATGTAACCGTTTTTTTCTTTTTTTTTTTTAGGAACGAAACAATGCTGTCAACGCCTAACAGTTCTGCGCCTTCGGCTACGATTAATGTCAATCCTTCATTGTCACCGACTTCAGCATACTTCACAACGTCTGAGGGTAAAGCCAGATTCCTTACAAGATATTCCCAAAATATGACCAATAATGACGAAGCATCATGCACGAAAATATGTAATGGAAATGAAAGTGACGATGATATTGATCTCAAACGGAAAAAGGTAACGTTTCAGAAAATAATAAATATTTTCAGATCGTGCATTAAAAAAGTAGAGGAAAGAATTTCGAATGAAGATATTGTCTTTTTGAAATAGGTTAAGAAAATTTGAAAATATTGTGAAACGATTGTCAAAATTCATCATCAATTGAACAAATTGGACAAATGTTTGAATTCAAATGATAGAATGTTTATACGAGCTTTAGAAAATACATATTGCAAATTATGACTTGGCGAATTCGACGATTACTCATCTCAATTCATTTGATTAGCCCCAAATACAGTACACAAGAAAAACCACTCATTTTATGAGACACGAAGCGTATCTTGTAGAGCAACTTTCTTTCAAAGATCAAGTGTGAATATTGAGATTTCCCTTCACTGCATATTTATGTTAAATCAAGGTTTAAACTGCTCTAATGTAATATAAGGGTCATCCTTTTTTCCCCATCAAAATTATGCATTGGAACAAATTGAGAAGAAAATAAATAATGAACAGTAACCAAAATAGTTGAACTAATAATTATTATATTTTTCACACATATTTTGTTGTCCTACCATGTGTTGGATCAGGTTCAAAAATTTTGGACGCAATTAGGACAGTACTAAACGTAAACAATAAGCTTTCAAATTTATATCCAACCTGCACTGCTCCTTCATTCTTCTAACACCATTACCAGTTGAATGAGGACACTTAGGTTTCAATTGATTTCATTGGACTTTATATAATCACATTATGATTTCTGGGAACGATAACGAACAGTTAATGAAACCACATAGAACCACACTAAATACACTTAGATGCCTTCCTCCTCCCGAAAAACACACTAGACTGATCGTCGAATAATAAGTCCATCGTTATGTGTTTTTCATAACAAACATTGATCCCCGAAGATTGAATCAACTCAATATAAGTTCTCAGTTGGGCATTTTCTACTCTTTTCCAGGAGGAATTGGTTTTGAGACTGGACAGAAAAGTTGTTGTTTTGCGTGCTGAACAAGAAGCTGTACGAGAAGAAGGTGAAATAAATGAAACATTAGGTACGAAAGTGTCCTCACGAATCGCCGCTATCGCGAGACCGGCGGAAGCCTCGAAGTATCGTCTTCATGTTGAAGAAATTGGGAAAATTACAAGTCTATTACTTGGTTTGAGTGGAAGACTTGCTCGTGCTGAGAATGCTCTCCATGGAATGACTGCTGACCACCCTGAAAGAGTGAGTGATCATCAATAAAATTGAGAATTAGAAATTCGATTGGTCTGAGTATTTCAGTTGATTGAATTCGGGTTTTAAGAAACCACAAAAAATTATTCGTACTTTAATTTCTTCATATTTTCTCTTGTTTGCAGAAATGCTTGGAAGGCAAAAGAGACAAATTGCTGGAACAATTGGAGGAAGCGAAAATATTAAAATGCAATATTGACAAACGTAGCGTGAATGTTTCTGCCATATTGTCAAAATACTTGAATGATGAGGAATTCGCCGATTATCAACATTTTATTACAATGAAAACGAAGTTGATAATGGATGGTAGAGAAATTCAAGACAAAGTGAAACTTGGTGAAGAACAGTTGGCAGCCCTTAAGGAAGCAATTGGCTAGTGACAATCGATATTTTTTCATCACAAACTGGGGAAATAACAAATAAAAAATTACGCTGTGATCATGAATTAATCGTCTAGCGACAGTACGAATACTCTCAATCTGACGAAAAAATATTCTCAATCAGTGCTCCAAGTTTTCAGTGAAATTTTTGGGCGCCGTGAACACGAATAATTAACAAATTGTATAGATATTTACAATTTTTATTTTCAACATTACAGTTATAGATTCCAAAACTTTGAACTGCGAGTGAGAAGAAACAGAATGTGTGGGGAGCGTGTTTCCTGCTTGTGAGATTTTTTCCCCAATGACAATTATTCAAAATTCGTCTTGGAATAAATCTTGAGTGCCTAGTCTCTGTTTAGCTCGGGACGTTCCTTAGAAGTTTTTTTTTTCCAACCCTCGTCTTTTTCTTCATGTCTTCTGCATGTCCCTTTTCCTCCCCACCCTCTCCTTCTCGTGAACAATTCAGCACTTTGACGGTATGGTACCCTTACATTCATATGAGAATCGACTGCTGAACCTACAGCAGAAATTGACAAATAAGAGAATGGTTTGTTTGTATTAAAAAAAAAATCAAAATTCAAATATATAACTTCAAATTGTGCATGTACTCTTCTAAACGTCTTTGTAACTCCGTATCTGCATAATATGCAGATTCACTGTTTTTTCCCGTAAACGTTTTCCCGAATGTGCGATTCAGCAGTTATGGATTGAGAAATTTGGTTGAAACAATGATGAGATCTGACTCCCCATGACTAATTCTCGAATAAAGCGACTCTTAAGGTGTTTATTTCTGAATTATTATCATTGTAATTCCGTTGAAGTAGTGCAATACTAAATGTCTGAGGAGAGAAAATTTACCTGGTCTCTATTCGATTTTCAATGAACGAATGGAAAGGGAGAAGAGAATTAGTGATCGTTCTCGAAAAGTGAAGAGATAATAAAGAATATAAATTTTATGGACATGTAGATATGCATAGCGTGCATGTCGAGTGTGTATATGTATGCGTATGTGTGCGGAACACACTGTTGTGGTCATGGGAGGAAGTTCCGATTGGTCTATTGTACTAAGTCTCATCATCGCTTGGTGCCTTTTTCTTATATACAATGTGATATGAGGTAAAAATAAAAAAGAGTAGAGAAAAGGAAAAAAAGCAAAAGAAAGCGACAAGCATAAGACAAAATTAGAATGAATAAATGACACATTTTTTGCTTAGAACTATGAACAATGGACAGCCTCGAGAGTTTTTGTATATAGAAATTATAATTTTGTTTTAATGTTTGGATTAAGTTGACACGAGCGAAAATATCCTCACTTATGAGGCAGTTCTATGACACAGAACAGTTTAAATGATATTGCTTACATCAACAAGAATTATACAGTTTATGTTTACTTCGATTCCTGGGAATTCCAGGGAGATATAAAAAAAACTCACCTTCTGCCTGTTTGTGATCTTTTACATTTATACTTATAATTAATATTTGAAAATGAATACACGCTGTGAGATAATGAAAATGTCTATCATCATTTCGCTTTCTGTCAATTGCATTCAATTTCATGAAGTTTCACCTTAATCCGATTAAATATATCAACTTGGTTTTTGTCTTCTAATTCTTGACAAGGCGATGTTAAATGAAACAGAGAATGGAACATAATTCTCGCAACCTCCTTGATCCAATCACATAGAGAATTCGAAAACTTTGCGGTAGAACGCAGGCCAGTCCTGAATGAGTGAACGTTTCTGTTCCATTATAATGTAATGTGCTCGTTGTCTATTGAAATAGGAGTATTTATACCATAATGGGTGTTGGAAAATGATGCTACAATTGATACTTTTTCGGAAGACTCGAAAGCTACAACGTAATGCATATGAATAATGCCCAAATATACAGTAGGAAAGATTAACGGCAGAAGACCATTCACAATTACTCATTTCTGAGATTCTAAAAAAGTCAAAATCACATCTTGATTTTGCAGAATAACCATCACAATAGAAATCGTGTCGATTTTTTCTATTTTCAAAATATTCAAATTGCAACAATTGTATGGATTTCGATAACAAACATTGCAGTATCATATTGACATTTGAACATTATCACATTGCTGAGAATATTTTGAATTGAGAGTAAATAATTTTACATTTTTCATTGAAAAATGTGAAGATCAAGAATATTTTATGTTCAGTTGTGATAGTATGATTTCCGCATGAAGCCAACTGATGGAATGGCTGCCACATAGGCCCATGTTACGATGTTCTAGAATAATAAGTTCCCCATTACCATCAAGATTTGTTATTTGGGTGCCATTTTTCTTTTTAGGTGGCCCTCAAATGCTTTAGCATTACTGCATGGCGAATGGACGAGAATTCTGTCCATCGAGACGGTAATGTGACTTCCTTCCGTCAGCCACTGTACGCTCACGAGATGCATCCATCTCCTTGGGTGTAGATGTCTTGTATTAGGGTAACCACAGCTAAAAAAATAACCCTTTTCGATAGATCTCCTATTGTATGTTTGATTTTTCTGAATGTATTTTAGCCACCGAGCAGAGAAATACAATGCGAAATAATATTTGGTGATGTTGCAACCTGACATCGCAAACATCCTTTTTTGATGCTTAGACCTCTATTGTTCAGTATAGAGAGTTAAATGATGAGAACAGGCTGAGCTCATAGAAATTCAACTCTGGCTACTGAGCAGCTCATGTGAAATCATAAAATGAATAGTGAATAAAGCGGATTAGATGAACATCGAGATTCAGCGAAATTGTAGAAGGAACTGTTGTACTATGGTATTAGTTAGAACGGCTTCCAATGACACTTCCCCAACTGGTTCACTATTTGGATTCCTAATCCGTGAAATGAGGCCTTCTGGATAGGTGATTAAATGACTCCACAGAGAAATAATTGAGATCTTCGTTTGAGTAATGTTTCACAAGCTCTGTTCATGTTTTATTATGTAGTACGACTGTTCCCATATGATTTTACAAATGATAATCCCGACACAATAATTTCGGATTCTTGATCTAAGGAATGATTACTTCACGTCGAATTATCCCCACCACAGATCTGACGAGAAACCACAACTCGTCGCTTCTATAGTTTTAACACCCATCAATGTTGCAATTTAAAGCCTATTCAAAAGATTCTCCCATGTTCTTTACATAATTTCTCTTTTCACGGCCCTAGTTACTTGAAATCCTGTAATTGTACGAAAACTTGAGCATGAGATGGAAGTTAGATTTTCCTCCTTAATTCGCGGCGTTAGTATAATTGAAGAGTAATTATGTTTTCAATTTTCTTTATATGCACTAATAGTTACCGGCTGCTATGGCATTGAAACAAAACAGTTTGTCGTCATCTTATAAGTCATCGTAGAAATTTCTGCGAAAATAAAAGGAATAAAGTATAAATGAAATATAATAAAGTTCGAATTGAATATGATTGGTATGAAAAAAAAACCTGTATGATGAGTACCACAAAATGACCTCATCAAATGAATCTTTGATTTTTTTATTTTTGGGGTTTTTAATAACGAATTTTTTATACCCGAATATCCTCTACAAAAAATAGGGGGAGCCCCACCTGTGCCTAATTATCATTTATGGAGTTGCTTGTCCGTGTCGAAAATTATGATAAATTTCGATGAACATTAATGATTATCCAAAATTGAAAAATTCAATTGAGATAGAATCTTAAGGTTTTCTACCAAAAGAAGCTGAATGGTCTTCCTGGTCTCGAATAAAACAGTTCATCGATCAATCATCAGAATATTGAACTCACATACTATATATGTTTATAATTAAATATCAGTACGACATATTTTTACACTGCTCACAATTTTTTCTATTTTTACATGATTTCCAAATTTTTTCATCTCTTTATGCACAAATTTTATTACGGATTATTGTAATCTTTGGTATATCTCGAGTGTTACAAAGCACAGAGTTTTTGAATATTGGAGTTCGAGACATTGAAAATACTGGTGCTCAGTATATTGTGTCTATCAAAGCCACCAAAAATTGCTATTCCCGGACATTTGTAAATTGTAGATTATTTCTGTACTGCCATCGAGGTAACGCGCACGCCAGATAAAAGATACAACAACATGTTAGGTGGAATTCAGCTAGATGTCGGCAAGGAATGTATTGAAAATTCTTGAGGCAATAACCAATTGTATATTATGTGACCAGGGATGAATCAAGAGAATCACATGCGAGGGCTGACATCACCAGAGTCTGAATTCATCCGTCATCCCATGCTAGACACTTCATTTCCCACATTACCTGTAATCAAACCGGCAGTTTCAAAGTCTGAAAACCAGTCGAAACGAGACAATTTCAGAGGAATAGGGCACATCTATCAGGTATAATAATTCGATCTTCATTTAGCGGGCAGGAGTTGTCTTATTTCGACTGACTAATATATTATATTATATTATTATTTATATTCATTGCTGCAATATACTGCAGCAATTGCAGCAAAGCTGCAAATAATACAAAATAATAATAAAAAAAATAATATAAACAGGCACTGAAACTCGCACTTTTAATGCAGGTAACATTAAATAGCATAAGTTCCAAGTTATAAGTGTTCAAAAGTTATGAGCATTGATTCTTCATTGCCTTAAATTTACCTGTACTGCGACTCTTTTCTTCACACGCGTTTTTCTCGAAACTACTTTTTTCGAATTTGTGTACACTCTAGCTCCTACAGTTTTCAATCCATCGTTATCCGATTCAGTACATAGTTTCTTCATATAAATTCGCTCTATTTGAACCTCAATCCTGAACGATATCTTGAATTAAACTATTTTTTTATTGCACGAAAAAATACAGGAAAGTAGTAAAAAATCATACTGAATTTTCACATTCTACAAAAAAATATTAGTTTTCGATTTCTTTGCGGGGAGTGAGATTCAAATAGAAAAGACCCTTACAAAGGAAGTAAATTTTTTGAGAAATGGATTTTCGATGGAAATTGTGACCTCCAGGCTGCACACAGATTGCCCAGCCGAATGACGACTTGCAATGCGCGGCAGCTGATATTTCCATTATTTTTCGAAAAAAATGTTTGGAAATTCCAAAATATACTCTTGAATATATGTATACAATGACCTCAAGGCATGAATAAAATATATATATTTCTTATGTGTTAAAAAATTGATGAAAATCACTGAAAATGGCCCGTCCTGCACCTATTTCCCCTCTTAAAAAGTCTGAACGAATTTATTGACGCCGAGCATTTCAAATTGAACAGCTCGGGACTTGGTATCTGCGGGGTCGTTGATCGCTACGGTCGATTCAAAAGACGCATGTTATGTAGTTCTGATTGGTTTATCGTGTTGGAAATACCTTCGATTTCTGATCTGCGGCGTTTTGGGTTCTCGTGCCTGCTGTTTGGCCTCAATATAGCGTTACACAGGGGTATATCTGTTATTTTGAAACAGGGTGAAACTGAGGTAGACCAAGAATTTGGCGGATTTGTCCACCCACCCCACCAGTTCACCTCCCGTTTGGAATTGTGGCCTCCAACATGGTTTACACAGCGATTCTTGTACCTCATATAGAATGTTGGGCGCCACTCCACCTTTTACTAATCGCTTTATTTATATCATTGAGGGGGAGAAAACAATAATATAGCGAGAATACCTTAGCTAACAAGTCAGCCAACACAAGACCATGCTCTTCGGAAGTAGGTTCCCGGGACCTATCCGCATCGGCCTCCATTTGGATCTAGAAAATATGCTTTCGGGAAGCATGTTTATGTAAATCTATACAGTATAATTTATTTTAGTTGCGCTAAAATAGAATGAGAATTTATACATCATTCGTCTTGATACTCTAACCATTATTCCAAGAGAGGTATGTTTGAATTTCCCATAGGACGAAGCCCATCGCTCCTCATGGTCGAAACAAACTATCAACTCGATCACAATTATCATTGACTAGGCTCCAACCCTTCTACCCCAGTATTGGCAACTTTTGTACAATGAACTATTTGATCCTAATCTAGTTTAGCGATATGCCGTCAGACATTCCCTCTATCCTAATATTTTCGGACACGATATCCATAAAGAAATCTTTATGGATTGGAATAATTAAGATGGCTAAATTGCATTTCTTGGATCTATGTAAAGTCTATCTTCATGAGACATTGACCACATTGGAAAAAAAGAAATACTAAAAGTATTCCGGTAACTAAAACAATATTACCCACAATGCGCATATGTGATCTCTCACGCTATATTTCCAATATAGAAATATAATCTTCTCAAAGCTCCACGAGTTGGAAAGGAGATTCAGAAAAGTCAAAACCATAAAGTTTTAATTCTTCTCATGAGAAAAAGAAACAACCGCGTGTATCCCACAAACCTAACGTGGAACAAACCACTGAGTATCACCCAGCATTGTGACGCGCGTGATTTCCAGGAAATCACTGTTACTTAGCGTATTTGTATATTGATGTTCTATTGAAGTATTTTATACTGTAAATAGCAGCAATAAACCAAATACATTCGCAACGTAAATGCAGTCCTGCAATAGCTAGATTTGGTCCACCAACAGTATGGAAAAGCAAAATATAGAATAAGAGAAAAGAGTTAAAGAAATAGTTACGCCACCAGGGTTACTGCGTGAAGTTAAAGATGATCTCCTTATCCTGCTCAGCTTCCCAGATGGTTTTCTCCACAGGTCATTTCCAGTTGGTTCCTCCAATTGGACTGAATGATGTGGATAATGTTGGGTTTCACCAAATGAAGCATACATGAAACACATACTGATAAATAATACAATGCGGAAAATTATTTATTGTTCGTTTACGTGCGATACTGAAGCAAAGCGGGAGCGATACTCTAGGTGCAATCTTTAGATTATGGTACGCACGAATATCAAGTTCAATGTTAACGAAAACTCACTAATTAGCATAAGTTGGAAGTTACTAATAAAGTCATTGAAATTTACAGCGATAGTATCACTATGGAGTAGTATATATGTGCAAGAATTCACAACAACGATGAAAAATGGTATTCGCTCTATTGTTTCTTATAGCTTCGCGAAAATTCATGCAGTGAAAGCAACGTTTTAAAAACTTCTTAAAGAAAACATGCATATCCACAATTTTCACCTCCCAGGTGATTTATACCCGACAATACTTTCGTCACTTAAAGAATACTTTTTTCTAAATAGTTCTTCTATCGAGATTTTTCAAATCTCACTATTTTGAATAACGTCGTCGATCTCCAATCGAATTTCTGACCCCAGTGGAATAAATCGTCTATCACCGCGATTAGGAGCACAAAGATTGAGAGAGAGTCCTTTGTGTCCACTCTTTATATCTATTCTCCCTTCAATTCTCCCTCCACAGTCGTTCAGGAGTCTCATCATTGTTGGCGAATTCCCTAGAATGATAGAAGACTCACGGGTGATATACCCGCCAATTAGAATCTGACATATCCATAGTGGAAAGACTTTGGCGGCCAGGCGGCAATCTGCATTTCCATTATCGGATAATTGGAGCTTGAGAACTCAAGAATACAGGTGGTTTCACCATCCTCTCACAATTTATTCAGACGATCTATTATTGTGTGACAGGGTGAGAGATCACCCGTTATGCATGATAGAGCACTTACGATTATCCTCCAATGGAATTGTAGATTTCCACCCGGCCGCCGAAGTCTCCAACCATGGGTACACAGTAAAAAAATTTTCGTAAAATTCAACACTTAACACGTGTGTGTTATTTCGACTCGACTTCTTCTTTTTGAAGAAATAACACACTTGCATGTTAACCCGTTGAGGACACACTTCAAAAAATTACGTTGAGGGCACACGGAGTCCAGCGGTCCCACGCAGGAAAACAGTTCCCATTTGTGTTCTACGCTATGTATTGACTTAAAACCGGCGCTGAACATTGATCAAATATTCTCTCTAAATAGTCCAATAATTTTATTGGACTATTTAGAGAGAATTATTTTAGTATTTTACTGATTTTAAAATACTAAAAAATTGTTAAGAAAAAAAACTCATGAAATTAAACTTCTTTTATGAAAATAGTCGTAGAAATTTTAATTTTTAAGATATCAAAAAAAAATCCAACGGCATTTTATTCAAGAAATAATATTTTTTCAAGGAAAAAATAGATTTCTAATGAAGTCTGAAAAAAGTATATTTATTTTGAAGTTTG
>JAPYZH010000529.1:0-58096 GCA_030523085.1 Meteorus colon | reverse complement strand
AACAAACACACTCTGGAAACATTCTGGAACCAGTCTGGTTACAGAAGGGTTCCAGACCGCTTACATAGTGTTTCCAGAATGAATGAAAGGTCGCGAGGGAAGTCTTAAACAGTTCTTGAAAGGTTCTTTCGGATGTTGGCTCTGACGACCAAATCATAAATCTGAGCTCTTACAGGCCTGATTAAGACTTCATATTGCTATCTGGGTTATTCGATACTGCTTGACGAATCCAGAGATGTATCAGCAATGAAATACATGGCCTACTGTACTAGATATTATAGTAAAAACCAAAAAAAGATTATTACTGACTTTTTGGGTTTCAATGAAGTTAACGAGGCAACGGCGGAATTAGTTATTTTCTGACTTTGAAAAATTTATGAACGGTCTTGGTTTAAATAATAATAATTTAGTAGGTCTTGGTACCGATGGTGCCAGTAATCTTTGTGGTGTCAATCACACCCTGACGGATCCAAAGTACGGTAGAGTACGGTAATGTACGGTACATTTACGGTATACATTTACGGTAGGGTACGGTACGTACAGTGGTTTACCGTAATACAGTATGACACCGTAAATGACGGTGATTGTACGGTAGAGTACCGTGATTGTACATTAATGTACCGTTATTGTACGGTAAGATACTGTGGTTGTACGGTAAGATAACGTGGTTGTACGGTAATTTACCGTTGTTGTACGGTCAAATACTATAATTATACGGTAAAAAAGTACCGTTTTTGTACGGTAAAGTACCATAATTTTACAGTAATGTACCGCAATTGAGTGGTAACTTATCGCTAAAATACGATATATTTGACGATAGGTTACCATTGGAATAATACGGTAGTGCGGAAAGTTCAGAAGTATATACCGCAATAAAATTTAAAATTTACAATGCTTTGAGAATGCATGTCTTCACACGCTTTTTTTTCAAGTCCATTATGTTTAATATGTATGAATACCGTAAACTGTACTGTATATCTTTACTTTTGATGAGCGAAGTTTACTATACTCATAACCTCAAAATTATTTAAATGTAAACAAACGTGCGATAGTGAAAAAATTAATTGAAGTGAATTACTTGTGAATATTAATATATGTAAAGTGCATTTTCACAGATTTGTAATTTCAATGTTTTCTCACAAAAAGCTTTATTTGCGAAGGTAATTATTAAATAATTGTATTGAATTTCGCATTTTTCGCACTTTCATCATGTGTCAGTAGTTGTACATATTTTTATATTTTTCATTATTGAGATAAATACAGGGCTGAATAAAATCAATATTAAAATTTATTTTTAATATCATATATTGTGAAGATTCATACTCACTGAAAAGTATAACGAAACACTTGAAACACTATTGAGATTGGACCATACCAGGAGTCTATCTGAATCTACATATGATTACATGTTGGGTCTTCTACCATTTATTGTATCATATATTCTACCATTCTACTATTGTACCGTATAGGGTCTTCTACTATTCATTGTGAATTTAATATTTGAACGCAGTACTCACATTCACACGTCATTCAATTTTATTTGAAAAATGATTTCCGTATGATGGACGGCGTGGCTTAATGCATATAGAATGAGTGAAAATAGTAGTTTGGTATAGACCGGGTATCTCAATTGGTAGAGTAGCCGAAACAGAAGGTTCTGGGTTCGAGTCCGGGTCCGAGCAACTCCGAATTTTTCTCGCATATCCTATAAACTTACATTAAGATCGTTCTTTCCTCTCTCCTATCCTTCCTCATGTCCTTGTTACGTGAATGTTGGAACGCTTCACGCTTTACACACATTCACACGTTATTCAATTTCATTTGGATTAAAACTAAATAATAATAAATTAAAATAAAAAAATAATAAAATCGTGAATTAATAAGGATATCCTGATACAACGTTAGTTGTAGAAAAATACCGCGAATTACAGTAAATGTTCACACAGTACTATCCCGTAACTGATATCTGTTTTACAGTTTTCATCGTTTTGTACCGTAATTTTACCGTACACTACCGTATTTTACCGTACACTACCGTAAATTCACCGTCCTATACCGTATTTTCACCATTCTCTACTGTACGTTACGGTGTTCTACGGTTTTCATGCCGTATGTCTACTGTGCAATTAGAATGCTACTATAATCTTCGGTGGATATACGGTATATCGACCGTATTCTTACCGTACAATACGGTAATTTTACGGTACTTCAGATCCGCCAGGGCAGTCTATACGTTTTATTAAAAAAAAAATATCATCGAGTACATCAAATGTAGCTGTCACTCTTTAAATTTAGTCGCAGCTAAAGCATCAGAACAGTTACCATCTAATATAGAGTTCCTTCTTCAAAATTCAAGGAATTGGTTTGCGCATAATTCATTACGCTTAAATACTTACCATGGTAAGTATTTAATCATGCATGATTATATTCAAAAATGAATGCTGGAAAGAAGCCTTCAAAGCTTGTCCAATTAGCACCAACTCGTTGGCTAGCTTCAGCTGGAGCTGTAACATCTAATTTGAAACAATGAGAGGAGTTAAAACATTACTTCAATTTAATTAAAGACTCGTCGTCTGAAAAATCATACACAGCTAAAAGTTTAGCAGAAATGTACAACGATGATAGAAATCAGCTATATCTTCTATTTTTGAACCAAATATTGCGTGAAATAACTACAATGAACTTAGCATTTCAAGCCGCTGACGCTGATCTTACTAAATTGTATTCAGATTTACGCTGTTTATTATTATCATTAGCCAGGCGTATATTTCAATATAGTTTTCTCCGTCCATTAGTATCGGATACCTCTGATGTTACGATGCTTCATCAAGCAGATATTCAAACAGTACGAAATGCATTATTAAAATCTAAGCAGGCAATAAAACTATTTCTGATGATCATTTACACGAAGTCAAAGTGCGATCATTAAACTTTATTATAGTATTATGTGAACAACTAGTCCAAAGATTACCAACAAATCTTGTTGTGATTGATAAGCTGAGATATTTTGCTCCTAAAAATTGTTTGAACTTGTCATCAGTTAATATAATGGATAATTCACCCTGGGATTTAGCCGTTGAAAATGTTGATAAAGACGCTATTGAAAGACAGTGGCGTCTATTGAATACTTTAAGATTCCATGACATAAATGAAAAGTTTGACGATAATGTCAAGTCATTTGACTTTTGGATTGCTGTGCTAGATATGAAAAATAGTCAAAGTGAACGAAGTTTTGAAAATTTAGCATCATTTGCTCTTCGAGCATTGTCTTTACCAATCAGCAATGCTGATGTTGAGCAAGCTTTCAGTATTATGAGCATTATAAAAAGTAAAACTCGAAATCGTTTGTTGCTACCAATGCTTACAGCGCTAATGAGAATTCGCATACATATGAAAGTAATGAAAGTTTGCTGTATAAATTACTCACCTCCGGAACACATGCTAAAATTATTTAATAGTAAAATATATGGAGTATCTGCTAAGAATACTGTTGAAGCTAATACAGTTGAAACTGCTGATATTTTAGTGGAATCTATTGATTTGATCAGAGATGCTGATGATGGTGTAGATAACATTTATTGTCAAATTTGATTCGACTGGGTTCTTCGAATATTTTGTATGGGTTAACCATAGGTACTTTTTTGTTCAAAAAATTCAAGACAATACATGTAATAACATGGCTGTGTCGACAGTATATTTAATATATAAAATTTTATATCAGTTATTTATCAGTACTTTGAATCTAGCCTAACGTTACTACTTTGCTCAATTAATGAAATATTTAATATTGATTAATTATAATAGTGTTGTTTATTTTAAAACTTTTTTGAATAAAAGAAATACATTAAAATGTTGTTATTATTTAAATAATATTTATTTTTGTTAATCATTCGAATAATAATAATAATTGTTCGAACAATAATTCTATTTCAAAACTAAAATCTATCAATAAGTAAATGTATTTAAATCCTAAATTGTTATTGAAAATTGACAATTAAAATTATTATTAATATTATTTAAATTTTAAATAAAAGAAAAAAAAATGTATACACACGTATATTTCATTTAAATATTGGCGCTTACTTGAAGTACTACTAGCGCCACATTACGGACATAAGAAACACAGCGCCGTAACTTGGAGTGTAGCCAGATCCTGAGTAGAAATTTCCCCCACTTTGTGACCGTTTTCAATGCTTTTCGATGCTCCCTAATGGCAGAGAGTCACAAAGTGGGGGTACGATTTACCCACGATCTGGCTACACTGGATCTGCCTACACTGCTTGGCCAGTTGGACTATAGCTCATTTCAATGATCATACAAAACAAATAAGCTCAACATGTGCGGAATATTATGTTATATTCATGGTAGAAATGAGACTGAGATGTCGACAGATATCGAATATAATACTATTCAAGTAATTTGAAAAACTTCATCGTCTCGACCATATCAATCAATTTTTATCGATTGTAAATACATAATTATAGTTGGCGAATATTTTTTCAGTGGTGTTCATTGGGAAGTAATATAGCCAATCGTGGTCCAGATTCCTTAGTGAACCTCTCACGCCAGCTTAATGAAAAATGGCAGGGAAAATTTGTTGCGAGTGTACTTTGGATGCAAGGTCTTGATGTGGTGCCTCAGCCGTGCATTGATGATAATGGCAATATACTTTTATGGAATGGAGATATTTTCAGTGGGCCCCTAGTATGTCTTTGAACTCCATGTTATTACCTCTCTGCCAAGAGAAAAAAATGATTTATTGTTTTCATCAGTTGTCAAATTGTTTTGTTCTTTTAGGCAAATGATGAAAGTTGCGATACAATTACACTCTTGGCACGATTGAAATCCAGTAAAAATATCGTTGCAACGATTAATTCAATTGAAGGACCATTCAGTATGATATATTTTCATAGATCAACTCAGTTATTATACTTCGGAAGGGACAAAATTGGACGGCATAGTCTTTTGATAAGAATGAATCGTGAGAATCAATCCCTCACATTGTGTTCAGTTGCAAATAAAAGCATTGAAAGCATCGTAGAGGTGCCAGCGATAGGTATTTTCGTGGCAGATCTACAAAGTTGCAATATTTCCTTGTCATGTCACTTGTGGCGAAAATCGGATGAGCAGATAAAAACAACTCTGGAAAAATTCGAACAACGTATTCGACAAAATATCATTATTAATGAATCGATTTCAACACCCACACGCTGTGAAATTATATTAGAACCGAATGCTGATGAGTTGTCATTTTTAGAAAATATGTCAGAATCAAAAAATTTTGAAGAAACAATGTGCAGTATCTTAAAAAATGATGAAGTGTATGATCGTGTGACAACTCTGCTGGAAATTTTGAAAACAAGTGTAAAGATACGGTTGCAAACTGCACCGAAATTCTGCAAGGACTGTATAAGAGAAGTTATAGTAAATAAAATGGAAATAAATTGTACTCATTCCAAAATTGGTATTTTGTTTTCTGGAGGATTAGATTCAACTATTCTGGCAGTTATTGCTAATGAGTTCATACCAAACAATGAAAATATCGACTTGATAAACGTAGCATTTGAAAAAGTAACAACAAGTTATTGTGATGGCAATAAAACACAATTTGATGTTCCAGACAGAAAAACTGGACGTCAAGCTTTGGAAGAATTACAAAAAAATTGTCCCAACCGAACGTGGAATTTCATCGAGGTTGACGTCACTCGTACTGAATTACAATTGTGTTGTGGTAACCGAATTAGCAATCTGATATATCCCTTGCAGACGGTTCTGGATGAAAGTCTGGGCTGCGCTGTCTGGTTTGCCAGTCGGGGTTCGGGTTTCATATCATCGATCAATGAATCCTACGAAACATCTAGTAGAGTTTTACTTCTAGGAATGGGCGCTGACGAACTTTTCGGCGGATATACGAGACATCGAACACTCCTACGACGTCATGGTTGGGCTGCATTGACGAAAGAATTGGAGACAGAATTGTCAAGAATATCAGAGAGAAATTTGGGCCGCGATGATCGGATGGTTGCCGATCACGGTCGGCAATCACGTTTACCATATCTCGATGAGAATGTCATTCAATATGTTCAGAGTCTTAAGCCTTGGGAAAGATGTTATCCGACGGAGAATTTCCCACCTGGTCTTGGTGATAAATTATTATTGCGGCTGATCGCTTATGAAATTGGCTTGCGCGCTACTGCAACTTGTCCCAAGCGTGCATTCCAGTTTGGCTCACGAATAGCCAACAGTAAGCAGGGAGCGAACGATTTGTCAAGCTGGTTGCAATAATGTCCATCACGAAGCACAAGCTTTCCATTTTTGAGTATTTATGGTGCAATATATTATGTAAGATGCTATTGCGGTAAATATTCAAATTGATAGGATAACATTTCATTCGATTGACTTCACACGTTTTCCAAACTTCGAATGATCTTCTACTCCAAAATTCACGTAGAGTTTATCGTTATCATGCTGTTTCCAAATCAATACGACTGAAATAACATGTTTAAAAGTCATTTGACCAGCGCGTACGATACGAGTGTTGATGCATATTGGATTTGAATCACAATTATGTTTTGGCTCATGTGCGAGACCGTGTAAAGTTGAATAAAAAAAAACCTCCTGCCCCATTCGATAGTATTCGATGTTGTCAGTAGGCTGTTGGCTTTGAACTGTGAAAATGGATTCACATTCACTTACAATTTTTCCACCTCTGTAATATTATATGAATAAGAGGAAACTCACCACTTGCGTGAGGATTGAATTCTTTAGTTGTGCGACAGAAGAATCACACAAATCACACAAGTTTCCAAACCGAAATTCGATGACAATAATTGGCAAATTGTCTTCGTGAATGGTTAGTTGAAAACTTGTGATTTAGATCTTGGTTACGGGAGTGCACGTAATTTTGAATGTTTTACAGCACTTCTTCAAACAAACGTACCAAGCATTCGAGGAAATTTGGGCGATGGTCGTTGTCCAACTTGATATAATCATATTCATGACGTCTACATAACGTTTTGAGGGCAATTCAAAATTTACTACCAATTAATGTTCCTGATATCTCTGCAATATCACTTCTGATGTTGAGAGCACGGGCGTGGAATAGGATCGAACATAATATCAACGTGAATGACAGAGAAATACTCTGTCCACTTTTCGATTTTGAACTTCTCATATTTCATAATGGTCAAAGGTTACATGAGTTAAAATGTGCGCCATATTCTCATTTTCATAAAGGGAAGCATAATTACTAGGATTTGATGCTCAAATTCCCGAGATTGAACATGGTGTCGATGGATTCATAGTGCATGATGTTTGTTCATCGGCGAATATAAATCGTCTATGGCAACAATGCGGCGGGTGGCATGAAAATCAAATAAACTATTGAAGAACAAGAAAAATCATAGAAAGATCGACTTGTCATACCTCATTGTGACGTAACTATTCAATCATTAGAGCATAATATTTCTCTTACTGTTTTATTCATTAGCAATTGGTTGGATGGGAGAGGGCATTTTGTATGAGTATGGCTGAAGATTCGACAACAAAACTGAAATCTCACGTTCGTAGATCCGGAAATGGATTGAACATCGCGTGACATTGGGAGATGATGGCCGCGTGGTTGATCGGTAAATTTTCACGTATTACACTCAGTTAATCTTAGATGATTTAATCAACATCAATACAATTAATTCTAGAAGAAAAGAAAATCTTGTTCTCATGACTAACGAAATTCTTCATCTCATCAATTGACGGTATTTTTCAAAATTCATTACCACGTTCATCAACAATTCATATTCATTCAGGAAGATTCATACATGCTTGTAATTTACAGAAGTAACTTCATCTATATATTGCGACATAAGCAAACAAATTTGACAATACTTTCAGGTATGATTGATGATGACAATTATTTCATGGTCATCAATTGATGAATGAAATAGCCAGTTTCAGAATCGAATGGTTCGTAATCAAATTACCGGGTGTGTTCAGCCGAATTAAGTCCTGAATATCCTAACTGAGATACTCAGAATATCTAACTAAGATTTCGGCTGAACGCTCTGACGATACTAAGTAATAAGATATGACGCCATATTACTTAGTATCATTTCTAAAGTATAGTCAATTCGATTTCGAAAATTCAAATAAGTTGACAGATCTTGGAATGAATTTTATTTTAGATAATATGAATACTATTTCAATAGAGGATGGAAAAAATTATATGAGTGTTTTGTTCGAATATAACGATATCATATACAGCGTCGATGGGAACGAAAATTTTCATATAAAATTAAGAAATGGGAAGTAGAAAAGTGAGTATAATTGATTATCATCATATTGTAGAATAACTTCCTCAAAATAATTTGATATTGTAACTGGAGAATTATTTCGAGGGTTTATTTGAAAACTACCATTCAGATCATCTCCAAAAGCCAAAATGAATTATTTTCAATTTCATCTAACAT
This sequence comes from Meteorus colon, assembly GCA_030523085.1. NCBI lineage: Eukaryota > Metazoa > Arthropoda > Insecta > Hymenoptera > Braconidae > Meteorus > Meteorus colon. The sequence goes on along the minus strand of JAPYZH010000529.1, from coordinate 49,631 downwards.
GTTATTAATTCCTTTAAAAGACAAAAAAACAAACAAAATGAAAATTATACATGTGTTGCATGGAAATATCTTCATATGAATAAATACGTATATGGTATAGTGCGGCGCGCAAGTCAGTAAGTGTGTTCTGGCCGAAACACGCTGAACTCAGTCACTTTTAGACCTAAAATTATTGCCGACTGACTGACACTTTGGATAATCAGGACTTAGTTCGGCTGAACACACCCAATACTGACATTCTTCGTCTCCACTCGATCTCGAATTAAAATTATTTTTATGTACTGTAGCCTTGTTGCCACGTTTTTTCGGGACAGAAATAAAATTATTTGATTGGCTCAACTTGTACTCCACCATAAATGTCAAATTGCATATTAATTTGATAAAAAGTCCTAAATTATTATACAAAATAACATAATTTTTTCATTAGAAATTATAAAATGCGAAGAGAAATGATCCAGCATTGACATTTTGACATAAAAATGGAACTTGAAAAATAAATAGATGTACTGTACTGCGGAATTGACCTTATATACATATCTATTATAGAAAAAATGATTTTTGAAAACTTCATGAAAAATGGCGGACTACATCCTTCCGAATGTTCGAATTTTCATCTCCATATGATGGAAAACGCCGAAGTTAGGAGCTTTTGAATTGGAAAAAATGGGGACAAAAGCAAGGCCCATGACTCTGATCGTAACGCAACAACCGTTTCCATGCACACGATTTTCAGACGATTTTGAATAGAATGAATAGACGAATATAGGAGTTTACGTTTCTTATTCCAACTAGATTCTTTGACACTTATTGCACTAAAAGAATGTACACTGAAAAAAAAAAAAAAAAAACCAAATATTCCTTTCACAGTTATGCATTGGATAGTCAAGTATAAATGGCTAATATGGGAATAATCATATAGTTATCCCACATTTTACATTTATTGCATCAGCCGAATATAGTGGTTGTAATTACTGTTAACATTTTTCTTTTTAGATAGTTGTGAAAGCTGTGAGTTTTCATTTTTGCCGCGTCAACAACTCACTGATAATCAGCACCTGATGCAATAAAGTCATAAATGGGATGCGATCCTGACGTCACCTGGTTCCTATAGGAATTTTACATTTTGCGGCAAACCATGTGCAAATTAATGTTCCGTAATATGAGCGGGAAGTGTTGTTCATCTTTAAAATAATATTGAACTTGAATTCGATGATTAGAAAGGTATATTGTGCTCGTACAGTTGACATAATTCAGGAAGAACTACTAGTGTAGTTCATGCATTAGCAACTCCATTCATGCAAGTACTTACATCCCGTAAATCCATAGAATAGTCCAATTTTGATAATCCAAATTGGACAACAATTCGTATTGGCGATCACGAGAACGCAATCGGCTGAAGACAGAAGCGAAAAGAGAATGAAATGAAAACCTCGTTGGTCCCCCAATAGTAGATGGAAAACTAATCGTATTATGGGTCCACAGATGAGAATACTTCAGGACAAATATATATCTATACATAGACACTTGTGAGGAAAAATTTCTTTCAAAGAAATTTTCGACTTGCTTTGGCATTAAAAATTGATATATTTAGTTTCTTTTCCAGATTTTTTTAAATACATATAAATCTTAACAATATAGGTCGTCATCACAATCATATTTTCACTTTACATCAATACTTTGTCGGAATTTGATTGTTCCACAAAATGATTGAAAAATAAGAATATAAGTTAATATAAAAGTGCATGTGCCAACTTAAACGTTAAAAACGAATGATATTTTATCGAACTGACCAAACTGTACTAATAATCGTTGAATTTTCATAAATTTGATTGCATTTTGGTAAAATATTTAACATTTCATTGGACTATTCATGCAATATAACAAAACAGTTCTTGGCGTCCACACTTTCATTCCTTGGATTAGAAGCAAGTCACATAGCAACGAATGATATCTTTTTGGAAAATTAAAACCTTAAAAAACATACAATTGAAAACGTTTATCATTTTTCATGTTTTATTCACAGACTTTTCTTCGTATCTGATAGTTCAATCGCGTCAACAATAAACCTCAATATCATTTTTTGTAACAATCCGAGAACAATAAACTCCAATGTTATCTCCTGTTGCGTTCGACAATTGTGGACTTGGAAATTATAACAAATAAAAGCTAATTGGAAAATTCGAACGAGATATATCACGTTTTCTTCTAAATATTACTGAATATAAGTAAATTAGTATGTGTGATTCTTCACATTGCAACTAGATACGAGAGCATTTATTCCGATGGCCTCTCGCGTCTTAACCATTTTACTAGTTCTTTTAATTCGTCCTTCTTGTCTCTAGACCATAATTTGTTGGCAAAAGTGATTGGTTGTTTGGATTAAAACAAGGCGTACTGAAATAGTTTACAAGAATTCACGATCTTATTCATGTCTTATTTTTGCGCACGGAGGTTTCAAAGTTATGAAGCAATCTCACAAACCCTGACCGTATGTTGAGAAAGAACAAATCTTCGAGTACATAAATTACCTTTTCTATGAAAGCCAAGTTAGAACGTAGTATCTTTGATGTTGAGCTGCAAGAATAGTATAAATGGTGTCTAAAAACAATTGCACGTTGCTGTTAGAACCAATATTATTGCGAATCGTGATATCACATATCACAGCTTCACAAACAGCACCGCTCAAGTCTAGCAAGTAACGCTGTATACTTGAGCTGTGATGTTTGCCAACCAACGATATAACGGATGATTTAGTCTTGCTGCAAACCCTCAAAAACGCACCATAGAGAGAAATTCTGGGAAAATTCTGTATGAATATTGTCCTTAATTTCGTAAAATGATATACTATTATGACTGAAGGAGAAAAACTGTGCACGTCCCTGAAATTTTTTATTCAGTTTTTTATCGACACCTAAGAAGCGCTCGTGCTACAAAAATCTCGATTAAAGAAAATGGATGTACAAAAAGGGTGAATATGACCTATGCCCCCCCCCTCCCCCCATTTATCTTGGATGCAAAATATGTTCCAAATTTTATACATTAAGTGTCTTGAACCTCCAATACAAAAATTTCGAAACATTATTCTTTCGTGCATGTTCTCTCATTAATATTATGAAAATATGCTTCCACAGAAAAAAACTGTTGATAAGACTTTTACTCCATATGCGCCTATAGTTTAAGTCATATTAAGAATAACTTGACTCTACACTTCTTGGTGAACGAATTTTTAATACCCCGGAAAATCGACACATGCTATCCTCGTACACTACTTATTTTCGATACCGCCGTCTTTTCTGTTGTGTATCAATTCTTCAGAATATTATTCACAGTCCTGGTTTTCTGGATGGGTCGCGGGGGGTTCGATCTTTCAGAAATGCTTTGACTTTTCTCTCGGAGCGTAAATTTCTACTACGATTCTCCGACCGCTTACAAGTCCCACAGATCTGGCCATGTGTTACCGTCACGTGGGAAATCAACCATGCGTCCTAGTTGTGATCTCAGGATATTTACAATTAACCATCTCCCATTATTATTAGCGCAGGATAAATAGAATGAACAGAAGGAAAAAGCTTCAAATGAAATATCATGGATTATAACAAGCAATAAAAACACAAATAGACAATCAAATGACGAATTCATTGAATGTTAGAACAATACCCGAATTATTATTTAATTGCTGTCGGTGAATTAATAGAAATTTCAGATATCCAAATCAAAGTTGCAAGATTATCTTAATTATCACATTGACATTAGCGACAGTTGATAAATTAAGTAGAATACGTCTCTACTGAATGAAATCCAGAGCGAAAATCATCAATGAAAATTTGGCAAACACCAATAACTATCAAACCTGATGACCAAATGTTGAGACAGGACTTTGAACGACTTCAATTATTTTCACCTCTACTCTATCGATTTTTTTTTTACAGCGAGACCCATCGATATTCCATTATGTACATTAGGTGCTCGCATATATAAAACACTATAACTGGAAGGCCCATATCGATCAGGTCACTTCGTGATCGACAATTATAAGGGAGTTCAACAAGTCAATAATTCAATACGCATTTCACTTCAACCTATTAACAAAATTAGAACGCTAAAACCTGTCCAGGATTTGTACATTCCCCCACAGTCATTCTATGCATTGCCATTTCCGTGATTCCATGATAATGTACACAGGCAGCAGCTATTACCAACACGTGAAAGATTTGGTGACTCTGAAACTGTGAAAACAAATGAAATGCCTTGTTAAAACTGATGTTTTATCGGTAAGACTCACCCAAATATCGAATTTTCCAGGGAAAAAACGTTCTGGAACTCTGAGCGCATAGAACATGGCGCCTAAGATGTAAAGACAACCCATCAAAATGAGCCAGCCAAGCGAAGCTTGACTGATTGCTTTAAACCAACCTTCAGCAATGGCATAATGTACTGCCGGGATGATCTATCATAAATAAAAAATCTTGATATTGAATCGTTGGATGGATGAATATGTAAAAATGAATACTAGTTACTCACTCCACTCAGACCGAAACCCATAAAGACACCGGCTCTAAGTGGCCTGTAATTTGGCTCACCGAATCTTTCCCACAGTGAGACAACAATGCTCGTAATCCCTAATACTACTACCACTGATAGATAAATAAGTTTTGGTTGATAGTCGCAGTAAAACCCGTAATATAGCCAAGGAACAAAACTACCCATTATGAGCATCGCTATGCCACAATAATCAAGCTTAGAAAATAATTTTCCAACACATTCGCTGTGGCAGTGGACAGTGTGGAAGGCGAAAGACATGCCAAGGCAGATTATTGCACCAGCAAAAAATGTTCCAAACACTAATTTTTCTTCCAATTGTATCGCTATTGGTGGCCGGGTCAAGAAGAATATTGCCATTCCGATGAACGCTATGCATCCTGCATAATATCATGGGAAATTTGATCACTGACATATCAATTGATTCGAAATGTTGAGATGGTACGATACTCACCTAGTAGATGAGTCCATATATTTCCTGTCTCAGTGTGAATTCGAAAAATACTTTTGAAGCACGCATAAAAGGACGGCAAAGGTGGACGATGTCCAGCGTGAAGGAAATCGTTGTCCTGAAGCCACCTTGGTAAATTACGGAAGTGACATTGATTCCACGAAGCTTCCCAAACCTGTAACCAATACTTTCAATTCATTAGATACTATGGACAATATTTTTTAGATCTAATGAACTTCAACGATAATGAAATGATAATATGCTCTTGGAAATTCAGATTCGGGGCGTGATACTATTTTGGTAGTCAGAACGTATCTTTAAGCTCGCTTTATTTGTGTCCATTGCATTACTCGATTGCATTGAATCATCGACACAAGGTATATCCAGTTCCCCACATTTTGCAAGTCTCAGGTCACAGAACAATATTATCATTTCAATTATGTGTATAGAAACATATGTTACAGGGTTACGAACAAACACATATATGAAGCGAAATTCATCAGCCACTGATATTTGGACGCATATTACACTGCTATGATGAATTGTATCACGAAATCTATGATATTGCATAATATAAATAGAATTAGTTCTGAACAACAGAATTCAGTTCGATGTTTTGGTGGTATTATATACTATCAAAAATCGTCATAATTTGCGGCACATAGAAACCAATACTTATAAAGTATCAATATTAATCTGGAAATAATGGCACTATTGCATGTCAGATTTGAAGTAAAGAACGGAGCATCCATCGGATGAATTTATGGTCTGTACGACATTCGATGATGAAGTTGATGAATGAATATTCGAACGATGACATACCTTGCGTACAAATTCCTCTGCCTGTTCAGCAGCATTATGAGTCAAGGCACCTAAATCGATTTCATCACTCAAAACACCAGCTTTCAGCACTTCGGTCATCTGTAAGCAAAACATAGAAGATAAATCACCCAGGCGTCATATTGCAATTTTTCTGATCATTATAAGGGTCGTATATTTATGTTACATGCTATGTATGGAAAAGAAAAAAATTGATAAAAATATATATTTAATGACTCAGTGCTGCTACGAAATATTATAGATATGATCAGATTGATTCCGTCGTTATGAATAGTGTCCATATCTGAAAACTATCAGTTGCATGAAGAGAGGAAAAGGAATTATCAAATTTAGTGAATCTCGAACATAATACGTAGGTATATGTAGTATTTTTTTATATGAAATATGACTGAAAATAAAATTGACGAATCTATTCCGACTGTGGGAATGACGATATATATAAATTTCTACAAAAACTCAACACATAAAGATCATAATACAATCAATTGTTGGTTTAAAGTATGAAAATAAATTCCGGTTCATACTTACTTCACAATCAAGGAGATGGTCATCTTCTGGTGTCGAAGGAAGAGGACAACCGACACCGTCCTCTTCCTCTGCCAGGCAACTCGTATCATCATCCTCAAATAGTTCCTTGACATCTCGCAATCCAGGAATATCCCCGGATAGTGACACACGATCACCCCATGGTATACGATGGCGAAGACTCATGGACGGTTCGCCCAATACCTCACGACTTTGTGCTACAGTATTTCGTCTTGCTTCCACTATCTCATTCTCGGTTAACATTTTCGATGACTCCAGAGAGGTCAACAGTTCCTAATAAGAATGTACAAAAAAATTCAATTTATCAATCGAAGGTTATGCGAATTTTTTCAATTTGTGTTGATATTATATAAGTTCTGATAGTGTGCATATATGAAAATAATTATTATTCCTATTCTACAATGTTCATGCCTTGTTTATGAGTTGTGTGAGTTGTTGTCAGGGATGAAAATGTCTCGAATCTAAATGCATGTCCACTATTTTTACATGAATTTGAGATTTACCACTCCTATATGACTTGTACATGATCGTATGAAATTAGTAGTTTTACCAATGTATTCATCGACAAGTATCGAATGATAATAGTAGGTTGAGGTTAAATGATTCATTTTCCCATGACTAGACTTTTGGTTGGTAATAATTAGCATGAAACAATGTTAGCCAGTTGATTTCAAAATCAACTTGTGAAATGTTAATTGTAGTTCAACGAGATGTGAAAGTGTAGATTTATCAAAACGAGTATAAAATGGAATATGGCCAAGCCTGGAAATGAATGTTCTGAGTAATGAACGAACAAACATTGCACGACCACTAAGGGCATAGACATATTAAATATTGTTGAAACTACAATCTCACGATGAATAATTAGTGTTTGACAGTGAACATTTTGATATATTTATCGGATCAGTTTATGAATTTGAAAATTTTGAGCGTTTTATCTGATTAATTTCTTTACTTAGCTGATAGAAACTCGCACACTTCCAATTACGTTACATTTTTTCATTATCACGAATAAAATAATATTATCATTATGTGACAGTTGAAATTTGTTGTGAAATGACGTGTAATTCCCAGTAAATATTGTTCGACCTTTATAAAGACACTGAATGAGGTAAGACTACATCCAATGATTTAAAGGAGACTGAATTGCTCATTGTTAATTGTGTATCATGAGTGTTTCGAAATCAAGATCGACAGCAGCAGTATCACTTTAATGAAATGGAGTTTGTATGACATATAGACATATGTCATCATTCTCACCATTGTTCTTATTTAATTCCACGTGGCAGCCATGTTTGTCTTCGACCCAAAGTACAATACCAACTCATAATAAAAACAGTCAATGAAATTATATGGCAGATGCAAAAATTACCGTCACTTTTCTCCACTGGGCTTTCATAAGAATTTATGCCCAGTCAAATCCGCAGTACATCTATTTGTTTTTTTCTAACCAATTATTATATAAGATATCAATCATAAATATGTTTTTTTATAAATTAATACTAATTATACGTAACTAATTATCACGATGAAAGTTGTAGTCATTAATTATAAGAATCATTAGTTGCTTACTTGACTATTTTTTACTAGAGCTCTTGTCCGTTCTATGGCGGCTGTAGTAGCAGTTTCCGTACGTAACCCAAACGATTCTACTTTTCCTTGAGATTTTTGAACAAATACGACGGTGACATTGGGTTTTTATTTTTTCTTTCAATAGTAAAAATAATAAAGTTTCTGAAAACATGTTTTTTAATTCGTACACGTACATATAACGGCCTTTATTTTCTTATTTTCTTGCAAATTAGGCTACTTTCGGTACGTTTAACATGCGGTTAAATGAGACAGAAAACATTAATTTATTATAAAACTAGACGGTGAAGTCTACTTTTTTTTTCTACTCGACGCGGCATCGTTCATTCTACAACATATTTTAAATTCAACGGTTAAACTGATATTGTATATTTTGGGCATACATTCTTAAGTTGGCGGGGGTAAATGAATTTTATTGATTTTTTTTTGTTGCTAATTCGTTTGTTCGTCGTTAATTCTTGATTGTTCAATCAAATTTAATGTTTGTTCGGTATTCATTTTTTTCAAAATAATCGTCCAAATTCTAACCTAGATGAAGCTCTCAATGTAATCAGATATTGGGCGTTCGTTTTTTTTTCAATCAATTTCTGTTAGTTATCGTTTGTTTGATCGTAAAAAATGCTTGTTCGATCTTTTTTTCCTTAATAATTAATTTTTTTATTTCAGCGTTACTCTTCCACGTTCAAATTACCATAACTGCGCATGCGCGAACCTGAAGAATTCCGCGGTTTTTTTGAATCTTGTAAACAAAAAAAAACAATAACAATAACCAACATGTGTCATTGTGAAACTCAAAAATGTTTGAAGAGTATAAAGTTCAGAGACCGTAAATGACACTACATTTGCCGTAGTCAAATTTTCTAGTACTCTGAGCTTGAATTTAGGGGAAAATCCAACTTTGTTAAAATAAGTAAAAAATTTCAATAATTTTTTTATTCTATCGAATACAAATACAAACACAAATTTTCATTGATAAGTTTTACTTTATTTATTTATATTTATTGATAAATCGATATGTTGATCTATCATAGTCACTCAAACATATATTAATCTATAAGACAAAACATCAATAGACCTTTATATTAAATTTTGATGATGATCGGAAATTTTTTTCTGCCTATTAAATATTATATGAAGTAACGACTGACGAATAAATGAATAAACTTTACTAATTATAAGACTTATCATTAAATACAGAAAAATTTCAATAGATACAAGTTTACTCAGCTGCTCAAAACCTGGAAAATTCTTGTTTCCAACAACTTATTTGAATCAAAAATCATTGATTCATACTATTCGAATTTGTCGGCTTTAACTATGAGACAGTTCTGTCTGAATTTAATTCAATTTTATAAATTTAGCTTCATTTTGTTGATTTTCATCATAAGACTGAAATTAAAACTGTAGAACTTTTCTGAATAAATATTCTACTCAAGAATGAAATTGCATTACATACTCTTACTATATAGATAAAATCGTATTTTTTTACAATAATCATAATGTATTCAAAACAGATAAGATTAACAGACATTTTTTTTACTGCTTATAATCACACTATACATTTAGACACTATATTGATCACATTAACACAGTTGGTTCAAAAATTAAATCGCTAACATGCGAATATTTTTCTATATTAATAAATTACTATATAGCTTTTGCTGTGAGTTTTAGATAAATATTATAAATACTTCCATATGTTATAACTTTTAATGTACGAAGTAGACTTTTTTATATTTATTGCTTTGTCATTAACATTATTCCGTCTTTAATTTGTCCCAGATACATTATTCAGTTCCAAATATGATTTACTTTTCAATTATCCTTTTTTCTCATCATTAATTCACGAAACTTTTATAAAACTTTTTGTCACAGTTCAAAATAAAATATATAAAGTACTCCATGAGGTATCATTTCCGTAAATTCACCAATAGATTGTGGTTTCAACAACATATCATTGAAAAATCGCCATCAATCCGATAAACTTCAACAGTATGCTACATATGATGATTTTTTCGGTGTCGTATTACGCTTGATAAGCTGGAATCCATATATAAAAATCAGTAGAAGAAATTTTTTTTTCTTACACAAATAAAAAATAATTAAATATACACACGGATAACGTAATTGTTTTCTTTCATCCTCTAAATTATCGTTGTTGTTGTTGTCATTGTTGTTTCTACTGTTAACAAGATTCAAATAGACCGCCTAATTCTTCACGTTCGCGCATGCACAGTAATCGTAATTTGAACATGGAAATTAACTATGAAATAAAAAAATTAATTATAAAGGAAAAAAGATCGAACCAACATTTTTCACGATCGAGCAAACGATAACTAACAAAGATTGATGAAAAAAAAGAGAAATCCCCAACATTTGATTACATTGAGAGCTATATTCAGGTCAGAATTTGGACGGTTATTTATAAAAAAATGAATAGAGAGCAAACATTAAATTTGGTTGAACAGTCAAGAACTAACAACGAACAAACGAATTAGGAAAAAAAAAAAAATCAATAAAATTGTTTACCCCCGCTAACTTAAAAGAGTCTCTCCACCGTAATGTTTTTTATCTAACCCACCGAGTGCAACCGTGTTTATAGTCTATTAATGAAGTAATGGACATCAGTTTCACTACCCATTATTCACATTTATATATGTATATATATGCTGACTATGGGTTGATTTACACCGTACGAAATCCGCGACGTGTATCAAAATATTGATCGCCACATTGCATTGGACTGCATTGGACCTTACACACGTTGACGTGACTCCCAATTCAAAATCGTCGATACGATGTGTACCAACCCAACATTACAAAAATATTCTTTTGTTTCACAGCTTTTCATCACACGATGCACAATGATTAGGTCAGGTTAGACGTTAGATACTCATTAGCAGTATTCAGTTTCGCAGAGTGCAGCGAGCGTTTCACATTCGAATTTTTTGTTGCCCGAGAGTGTGTTGAGAAACGTTACCCGCGGGTGAGGGTAAGGTAGCATGAGGTAACGTCACACGATCAGCTCTACCCAATTCGATTGTCACTATTTCTGAACGCATTGGGTAACCATTCCGCGCAATATTCAAAAAAGTGTTATAACCTTCATAACAGGGTGGTCGTGTCAGTGCGGGAGTTCATAACCGTGTAATTTTGCATTAATAAAATGGCATCTTTTCGTACCTTTACGACTGAAACCGTTTTTTTCATCATTTCATGACAAACTTCAAGATTTTCATGTGTTTTTATTTAGAGGATTCTTTCTTCAGGTCACAAAGGAAGGCACAAGTGGGCACAAGGGCACAAGCATAAAATATAAGTGAACACGTGAAATCGTTTCTGCGCATGTCGGGTAATTCTTCACGGCTTTTCAGCGAGGTAGAGATTGGGCCTTGGGGACACTCTGGATAAAACTTTCCGAGTTTCTGAACGGTCTTAGGTGACGTTAGAGTGCGTTAGAGTTCCAGTTTCCGGTCTTTCTGAACGCGTTTGGCCGAATTTTACCCTACCCACAACGTTTCTGAACGCACTCCAGTGTTTGCAGATTATACCGACATTTCAGTTCAATCAAACAACAATGTAGACGACCCTGACAAATTATATTAGCTGACAGTTAGGTGTGTGTGTGTGTGTTTATAATTTTATTCACACGTATAGTAATCACTCATCAGTTCTCACTTAACTCAGGCCAATTGAGACTAATTCAGACTAAAACATTAAGTAGGATTCATCGAACATGCACATGATATTGGATGATGTATGGATATGAAGGCTACCAGAACTGAAAAATATCAAATCCACGGTGTGGTAATCCATTATGGATTTACTAGGTAAATAATATGTTATCATACGTCTACACGATGATCCAAACTGTCCTAACATATTTTTCAAATAGTATAGAGGTGATGAATTACTAAGCTAACTCGAAAATAATTCGGGAAATGAACTGTGTATTTATTAGAATTCATCGAAAATCTGCACGAAAATAACATCACTTATGTTGATGATATCAGGAGTTCTGTATAATTGGTTATCGACCGGCGCTCTACACAGAACTTCTGCTCTCAATATGTAGTTAGAATAAAATAAAAATAAAAAGGAAATATGAGGATGAATAAAGAACGCCTTCTCATTGAAATGTGTGCAAGAAAATGTTTATTTCAAAACATAAAACATTCAATATTCACTCATCAAAATAATACGATACTCCAAAGACTCTAATTAGAGTATCATATATTTGAACTTTGTGTAAATTGCAGTCTTTAAATCATTGATGTGAGGGGAAAGAGAAAATTTTATCTTTATGTGACGAAAGACACTCCAGAATAAAATGACTACGAGAATACTTTTTGCAATATTGAAGTAAAAAAATGGACACTTTTGATGATACCGACAGCAATACTGGATCTACTCGCTCACAGATTTCATTAACTAGATTATTTGTTCTCGACAGCAGTCTCGGAAAATGCGGTTTGCAAACGACGAGAGCCGAATATCTGAACGAATTAATACATCTCACAAAATGTAAAAACGAATATATTCTACTCCTAATTCCGAAATAATGTCCACGCGTAATATCGACAAAAAATAATTGTAGTCCTCACTCGATGTAGAAAACTAATAATTATCTCGTTGCATTTCAGTGTAATTCTAAAATCTTTTAAATTTTTACGTGTCTATATATCATGCCATTCCCCGAAATGACCATTTATCGTTATTCTATTCCCTGACAGATAATATTGAAAGGCAGTCTGAATTGATTTTGCGGTTGAAAGTTGACAGACCTCTTTATGAACAAAAAACCCTCAACGAAGAATTTCACTATGAAAAACCAAGCGCAATACCCCGTAAGTGAACTACTTATTGTTTTTCAATTATGGATTTGTCAAGGAGATTACTGTGTGTTTTTTTGTCTTCATTATATTTCAGTAACAGAGAAATTCTCAAATTCATTGAAGAACACAAGTTGTCAGTCATGCTTGACATCCATCGTGCCAGCTTCATATTGGTTAAGAAAATATAAATGGAAAGACAATATTGTATCGGACTTAATTTCTGGAATTACGGTGGCAATCATGCATATTCCACAGGGAATGGCTTATGCTTTGCTTGGAAATCTTCCAGCGGTCACTGGCATATATATGGCTTTTTTTCCTGTTTTGGTGTATTTTTTCTTCGGCACATCCAAACACGTGTCGATGGGTTAGTGATGCATCAATTTCGATAAAATACTTTCCCCTCTTTCTTACTTCATTCCATGTGGAGAAGAGAACTGTATTCGTTTGCACTGTAATCTGGTATGATCCAATTCGGCATATTGCTGTCGTTATTCCTGAATATGTAAACAACTCATCAGAATTTGCATTTTGGTTATCATTCTTCAACATGATTTTAATATCTTCGGACTTTCATAATTTCCATCTTATTTTCTTGAATAGGAACATTTGCCGTCGTTTGTTTGATGACTGGAAGAGCTGTAGCAGCACATTCGAACTCATCGAACTCACTACTGGTGAATGGTACAACTGTTCATGCAATTCCACTTGTGGATGCCAATATACCGCCAAATTATTCGCCAGTACAAGTAGCCACGGCTGTTACTTTCACTGTAGGAGTATTGCAAGTATGATTACATTGTCCTTGTTCCGTTTATTTGTTTATCTCTTGTATATAAGTGAAATTTAGCATCATGTGATCAATCAATGTGTATAACTCTTTTTTACAGCTAGCTATGTTCTGTTTGCGCTTAGGAATAATGAGTACTCTATTGAGTGAGACGCTTGTTAATGGTTTCACAACGGGTGCGGCAGTCCATGTATTCATTTCCCAAATAAAAGATCTGTTGGGCTTAAAATTACCAAAGAGAAAGACTGATCACTTCAAACTTATATATGCAAGTAGAATTTTCAATCAGCCAACATCATCCATATTTATTAAAGTATATAAACAGAAGTATGACATTTAGAGGAATTATCGGTACTTTTCAGACTCTAATTGACAGTTTTAGCGTTCTTGATAGTCTTAATACTGCAGCTTTGATAGTTTCTGCAGTGTCAATATCGATTATGGTATTGAACGACGAATTGATGAAGGTGATTAGAAAAACACAATTCAATTTCAAAAAATTCCATACGCGCAGTAACAATCATATTGTGACTATGTGAAGTTATTTCTATTGATAGCCGTGGCTGAAGAAGAAATGTAATATACCATTACCCATAGAATTGATTGCCATTGTGATGGGGACTGTGATATCGAGTTACTGTGAGTTACCCAAAAATTATAGAATTAATACTGTGGGGGAAATTCCAACTGGGTAAGTAATGAATCGAAATCGACCGATTATCCCTTTCGGTACACTTAACTTAACGTGAGCTTGATGCAACATTCGACAGACTGCCAATGCCCGAGTTCCCTACTTTGCAGTTATTGCCGTTAGTCATTGTCGATTGCATCGCTATCGCGATGGTATCATACACAGTAACACTTTCAATGGCACTTATATTTGCCCAGAAGTTGCATTACGATATTGACTCCAATCAAGAGCTTTTTGCTATGGTGTGTTATTTCGATTATAATATCGCTGTAGTCATAATGTTAATATAGGTAATAATTATAAATATTTTTTTTAAAATAGGGTATCAGCAATGTTGTGGGATCTTTTTTATCATGTATGCCATTTTCTGCGTCACTGAGCAGATCTCTCATCCAGCAATCAGTCGGTGGAAAGACTCAAATCGCTAGTATAATTTCATGTTCTATTCTATTTATCATTTTACTGTGGATTGGGCCTTTTTTTGAACCATTACCAAGATGTGTATTAGCGTCGGTAATTATGGTGAGAATCTATTTGGAATAAAAATCGCATATGAATAAAACAACATAACATAAGGTTATCTAAAAATTATAATAGTTTTCATTATCATCATATCTGTAGGTGGCTTTGAAGGGAATGTTAATGCAAGTTAAACAACTTCCCCGATTCTGGAAACTCAGCAAATTAGATGCAACGGTTTGGATTGTGACAGTTTTCACTGTAGTGGTAATAGGCATAGATATTGGTCTATTAGCCGGATTACTCACGTCCTTAGCGAGTATATTGCTACTTAGCATCAAACCACATATTTATATGCTTGAAAATGTGCCGAATACGGATTTGTATCTTGATATCAGCAGATACCGTGGTGTATGTGAACTTTTAATTTTTTTTTCTCACAATATTCAGTAATTCAAAATCATCAGTTTGATCAACGTTATCATCCAAACTTAGTCATTATGTGATCGTTTTCAGACTGTTGCATTGAAAGGAGTTAAAATATTACGTTATTGCGGCGGATTGAATTTCGCTAACAAAAGTTATTTCAAATCGAAAGTCTTCAAGCTGGTAAATGTTGCGCCACAAAAAGTATTAAAAATAAGAGCGAAGAGTGTCAAGGGCGTTGCTTGTCAAGATGAATTTCATGACGTGAATAATGATGAGTTTCAATGCATTATTATTGACATGAGTGCGTTGACCTATGTAGATACAAGTGGTATCGGAGCATTACGTGCCATTGTTGAAGAATATTTGTCAATCAACATTGCAGTGTATTTCGCTGGCTGCTCTATTTCAGTTTTTGAAAATATCTGGGAGTATGACAAAATCACTAAGGACAAGAATCATTTCAAAATTTTTGTTACGATCCATGATGCAGTTACTTTTGCGCTAAATAAACTTGGATCGAGATGATATCTCAGTTACCAGAAATACATTGTTCTCGTTTTCAATATTTCCTTCCCTATTTGAATACTTACAGAGTCGGATACGGGATGTGTACATTCGTACTTGTATCAATCGATGGTGCCACTGTTAGGCATGTTTGAGATTAAGTATTCTGGAAGGAAAAGTTTTTAAGTAGAGTTAGTCGAAATAAGAAGTGCAAAGAGGAAACATCGTTATAATATTGACAGATGAATTGCATATAAACACTAATTAATAAATTACTGGCATTCTTTTATTCCAACATATGTAATCAAAGAAGTGATTTTTACACTCATATTTGATTAAAAGCGAAAAAAATGGTTTATGCTAAGCATTGAAGAAGCAACAGATAAACCTTTGTAAATTTGAGTAAAATTCTGTTTTCTATCATCGGCATTTCAATAATGTTCAATTGTATGTACAATATACATGTACACAAATCGGATTTTCATGAATACTTATTTCCTGATTTGCCAAATTTTTTGTGCGTAATATGTCCCGTGGAGATCATGATCTCCTTGGTGAGTAAAATGGAAACTATTAATTACAAATGAGACCGTGTAAAAATCTACGTCGGACGTTGACCATTCAAGTGTTCGGAATAGTAATTCATCTCGGCTCATTTGAATACTGCAAGGTGTATTCAATGGATGCATTCGATTCAAGTATATTCATCCTACAAGTTGACACCGTCACCGACCACACCAAATGACAAGTTACCTCAAACTAAAATCTGACAAAATGAACTATTTGAATCATGAGAAACGGATAATATCAAGTCGAGAACATTGTTTTTTTCGTACATTCTTCGGATGAGAGACATCGCGGTTTTGTTTGGAGCATGAATGAGAGATTTGGAATTCATACCGATAATTCGGAAAACTATACGCAGATCTTAATTGATTCAAAACAATCTCACATATAGTTCGCAAGACGGTCAATTCAATTCTCCTTTCTTTGGATGTATTCCAAATCATTCGTAAAATTCTATCACATATGATTCATATTTTGGAAAACATAAGCCGTCTATAAATTATAAGTTTTTCCTTTCGACATCTGTAGTATATAATTGAGGAATGAATCCATGCATTGTCTACTTCACCGACTATTGACAGTGGATTGCAATGTTTTCTTAGCGGGTTATCGTACACGGCTCAACCGGTGTTACTTTTCAAGATAACGTGATTCCAATCAACCTGGTATTTGAAGAATAGAGAATTCATGATTATTCCTAAAAAATAAGATACGCACGATTGAGGAAATTGATGCTTCGCAAACATTAAACACCTCCCTAAATGATCAAATATCATTGAACAAATTTTCCAAATGATTTGTAATCAATAAAGAAGGAAAGGAATTATAAGCCACGCCATATTCTGACTGTTTGTATCATTGCTTTTGAATCATTATTGTACACATATAGTTTCTCATATCATAAAACGAATTGTCGGAACTACTTCAAATTATTTCCAAAGGATCAAATTGAGTTTTTACCAATAATTTTCCATTTATTTACCAATAATAATATTGTGGTACATGGGCGTGTTCGTAACCAATTGTTAAATATCACCCATCTATAGCCCTATGTACGGATTTGAACGTACGTTGACAATTCCAAATATATTTCGATAGATGTTGAGATTAAAGCAGTGAGAACATCACATTTGTCTCAAATCCTCAATGAGTAGATAAGGATAAACAAAAGAATCGATTCGACTTTAAGTTTATCGCCTGCAAACATTTTGACTTTCGTTAAGAGTTGAGCACGTTCAAAGTTCATATCAGATATAAAAATCCTTTTCATGGATTGCACACATGTGATAGTTGGTATGAGGAGAGAGTTGTTAACATTTCGTCTATGTATATGCATATGCACAAAAAAAAACTAATTCATCCTGCTCAGCTGTTATGTAGGGAAAGCATACCATTGAAACACCCAGTCTCAAGCCATGATAAATCCATATGCTTTTTTATGTTGGCATGAATGTGCCGCGAGATCATCCGCGATCGAAATACCGGATGTATCGAAAAAACCATCTGTTTTGATATTATGTATTAATAACAACTAAATTGATCGAGTTGCTGATGCACAATCTGTAGAGATGGTTTTGCAACTAGGATTACCATCGTACAATTGAGGAGTCACATAGTAACGACTTGATGATGAGGGGAAGATGAATCAAACTTTCCTCTCCTGCGTTAATATTGGGTTTTAACATAGTCTGACAACTACTGCCAGAGATGGAATTTAACGTCATCAGAATTTGCACCACTATCATAAAGCTTTGGTAGTTGTGAAAACAGTGATGTTTTTGAGAGAAAGAATTACAATGCTTTCATAAATTATAAATATTCATAACTGAGTTGTCGAATAAATGTCCTGGTAGGTACTATTGTAAATGATAAACACAAAATATTTTGGTGTATATCTTCACTTCTATTAATTTTGTACAGATATTATACAGTTTATTTTTACAGACTTGGATTAAGCATTCGCAATTTTGTTTTCCGAGGCATTTCAAGATTACACATATAATATATAGATGCACCTCTCATCTAGTTCGAATTACACATAAAAAATTGTTCGTTTCGAATTATATTAGTCAAATCGGTATACAGGAGCCTCGTACGTCATTAGATGCAGTCCTCATGATTCTTAACAAATTTGTTTTTGTTTCATTCCCTCTTCTCAACGAATCAATATAACAGTACTGTTTTGTATATTCATATATATTTTATTAAATTTGTTCATCCATCAAAACGACTCATCAATTCGTTGATGACAGAATTCGTTGGGAAAAATATAATATAATAATTAGAATCAATGAAAACTAAAATTAATGACATCATTTGAATGGAATAACGCGAAAAAATGCGAAGAAAAGTCGATTGTTATTCTGTGATAAACAACATCAAAATGAATTGATCTGCAATTAGCAGGTTCACGAATGCGCTGAATAAATAATGGGAATAATCCCTGCATTAAATACAGAAATAGTAGGAAAAATTGTGGTCGGATAATCATAGGCGACTGGCAGTTTACAATTCGTCTAGCAAATGTAATAAATACATTTTGGGTTATACATAAATTAAAAAAATTGCATTCTCGTACAAATATTCAAGATCAAAGATTGAGTGGAATAATTCAATTAAAACTTCTATTTAATTCTAAGAATAAATCGCAGGTCAATACACATTTTGATATTCAATATTTACATCGTATAAACATATACATGACTCTCTAATCGATACGAAAGCGTGAAAGTGGAGTGTGTACTATTTTGTACCATTGATGCAAATGAATTATGACGTATTAATGAGTTGCTGGCCAAGCTTCGAAATGAAACAATATTGAATTCATATTTTGCACTTGATTAGCAATAAAATCTCTCGTGGCACATTTATATGTATCAATGTGAGCTTTATACACTGTCCATCTTCTCTCTATCGTGATATACAATAAAGTTTTTCATTCAATTTTAACGTTAATCGTATAAACCAACGTTTCACATCAAATGGCGTTAAGCTCATAAATCTTACAAATCTTAAAAATTAACTAATTCTCACCGAGAAAGGACTGACTGATGAGTTAATATCGAACTGTACAGCTATCATATTTTCATTCATTATTTCGATACAGTGTCGAGTCTCATTCTTTCATCCCCTCTTGTAGGCTGACTATTTAGCAAGCAATCCAAATGTCATATTTGAATTATCTTGTTTGTTTTTCTACATAAATTCTCTCTTTCGTCCCCTAAAAATATTCGAATGTTGCAACTTTTTGTTTCAAAGCAAACACCTCAAATATAGAGGCCATATGAGTTCGGTTGAAGGTACACGAAGAGCATCAATTAAACTTGATATTCGCGTGCATCCCACTTCCAAACTATTTCGGCATTAATGGCGGGGGGGGGGGGTAATCCATGGGCCCGTTGAACTTGTTGCGCCTCTTCACATGAATTACGATTAAGTACCAAGTGCCAAGAAACGGATTCACATTCCAAGTTTTCATGTACTACCCTTATTCAGACAGGAACGACGAACTCGACACGGATTATGTTATACATTTTCTCATGATAAGAATAATAATAACAATAATAATGATAATAATGATAATTATACTTTTTTGCAACTCTCTGCATAATCACGTCATCTTAATCGTCAAAAGTTGACAATGTATCTGGGAATGAGCAGATATACTTGTTGATATTTTTCAAGAGGGGATAAGCAGTTTCATCGAGTTGAAACTCTCAGATTGATGTTTGTTTATACATGGGAAATATTTTACAATTATTTACGTTAAATTATTTCTTCGAGTGCAGAGCGTCGGGTCGACAGCGGGCATACTTTTGAAACTTCATCTTCTGTTTTCACAATAACGTGTCTTGTTTCAGGAAACAGCTGCGAAAATAAATGATAGAACGTTTTTTTTTAAAATTCAGACACATGCACAGTTGAAAATGTAAAGATTTATCGGTGATTATATATGAGGATGGAAAAATAGAATATTACTATAGAAATATGCACCTTGCTTACGAGCGGCTTTGGAGAACGCCAATCAACACGAGCCACCCGATACGGTTTCTACGTATTATTGTAGAGTTGATGATGACTTTGATGGTGGCCCTGATGATGGCCCTGGTTAGAATGTGCTTGTTGAAGCGAGTGTTGATGGGGATATAAATGTGGATGTTGATGGTGTTGTTGATGTTGTTGTGCTGCAACATGTCGTGCACTGTATCTTACACTACCAGCCGTTGATCCGCCCCCTCTTCCATGAGTGCCGACAACGCTTTGCGAATCGGATAGCTCGTCTTCTTCTGCACCGAGACTGCGAAATCGTACAAAACCATCCTCAGCAACAAGCATTGTAGAGCCAGACGCTGGTGGTTGCTCGTGCAATCCCTGCACAGGAGTATGTCTCCCGCGAGACTCAGAGCTGCGCAGGGTTTGAACTCCATTACCATGGCGGTTCAACGAACCTCTTCCTTCATGCGGGAAATGGCTCATTGTGCCAGACTTCCGAATGGAATGTCGCTCAAATGTGCCAGAAATATTCAGGTGCTCCGGTAAAGTATTTAACGGAAAACTATCATCGTATACTTGTTTCCCGGTACGCATCGTATAATTTTGTATAGCTTGATTAGTACTACAAATAGCAGGATACAATACATCATCCATATTTTCTGTTGACGTTGAACTGCCACAGGGAAATAGGGCGAAACCCGAGTGTGCAGAATGTTGTTGTAATTGTTTTTCTCGCATGGGATATTGGGAGAGACTTGCGACCCAAGCAAGAAGGCCGCATATAGACAGTTCAAGTAGTCTGACGGAAAATTCCCATCCCCACCATAGCCATGGATATGGTGATTCGCGTTCACGAACGCCAAAGATACCATATAGCTGGACAAATCCCATCAAAATGAAGAGTAATGCAGTTGCAATAGTTGTTGTAATTGCTGTGCCAAGCGCCACAGTGGTTGGATCTCCTGCCACATGTGTACCAACTGATTTGTTGCTGTTGATATTTATTTGTGATTTTACAACTCGGTAAACGTACATGTAGCATAACCCAAGTGTAACACATATGATTATATAAATACATTGGCAGACTAATGGAAAAATTCTTGTTCCGTCGTCATAGCCTAATACATGAGTCGACACATGAAGACAGATGCAAACGACAATATGTATCGATGAACAAAGTAATAAGGCTGTTGGTGATAAAAATCTGTTATTCAGCGATGGCGCTTCGGAACACTTGGCCAAGTAGATAACTAGGGTAGCAAATGCAGTAGATAGTAGAGGCGCTGGTAGATACATCAATACCTGTGACAGTGGCTCCGACAATGATCTACCAAGATTGTAAGCGTCATAAAAAAGATGGAAACACCTCAATGTACATACTGTTGTTAACAATAGATGGACAGTCAGGAAATATGACTGAGTCAGCAGATTGGTGGCTTCATTGAAACGGACAATTTTATAAATCGAATATAATGCCATTAATGTGAACATTATTGCGGCGACATAAACATGAAGTGACCACGCAATTCTCCATGTGGCTTCCAACGGATGTGTATCCATATGAGGCACATTGTGATCGTTACTGATGGGTCCCTTCGATGGGGCTGGTGGCTGCGGTTGTGGATACGGCAGTCGCTCAGCATCTACGATTTCGATTTGTTCACTCTTGATACCGCCATCATTCTTCGGCTCATCCTCATGTTCTCTCCTCGTATTTGGTAAATTGAATATTGTCGGATAAGTAATAGGTCTTATTGCCGTTTTCATAGTAGTCACTGCTACGACAGTAGATGTTGTTAATGATTTGTGCGTTGTCGACGCTGCAGGAATATTGCTTGATGGAATTTTCGTAGACAGTGGCTTGAGTAAGATTTCAGGAATATCTTGCTTCCTGCCATTGCTCCCTGAGAGTATTCTCGAGATACTAGATGAATGGAGAGTTGGAAGATAATCATTGCTATTATTAGTTTTCTCAATGTCTTCTGATGATTCTTGGAGTTTTTGTTCTTTGCTCGGAGTGTTCAGAGCTTTATTTCTGAGTGGCGACTTTTCCGATTTGTCGAATTGTTGATCATGATTAAGGATCAAGTCCGGTGGTCTGATAGGTATTCGTTCGTGAGCGGGTGTCAAACTCGGCGGTGGAATTGGCCTCCTTAAGCCTGAATGTAACTCGGAATTGGTACCACGTAGAGTTGGTTTGTCGGCAAATGGATTCAAGTATTCGGGAGGTAATGGCGGTGTGAAGGGTGCCCTCGAAGGCGGTGCGTATGATGGTAATTCTCGGAACGCTGGTGCAACTGTTACACGAGGTAATGGATGTCTGAATGGCGGTACTGAAGGTGTTGTTGTTGTTAATGGAGATGGTACAGTTGACAGAGTCGTGCTCGCTGATACTTGCGCTTCATACGCAGGTACACTGCGCTTGGTCGTTGCCGAACTGTGTGCAACCTTGTTGAATATCGCAGCAATACTCTTTTCCAATACTGTATGGTCTAAATTAAAAATTGGACTGTTCGGACCACCTTCATTTGATCCATCAGTCCATTCCGTGCACAATAGGAGCAACGGTATCATTTGCGCTAACTTCATTCTTTTCGGGGTTTGTTTTACACTTATTATTGATAATCTTATGTTTATTTTGTTTTTTTTTTACTTGTCACTATGAACACGTGTCACTTGTCTATTTGATTACAAATTTACACATATATTATTCGTTTCAATGATATATCGATGCAACCGATGTACTGAAAAACATTTATTTGGAAAAATGACAGTATGTTTAGCTATTTTTTCAGATATATATTTTTACGCACGCATAACGACGGGTGCAAGGTTAAAAAAACGGATGAAACAAAAGCGAACTTTTCTCACGTGTTTTACATGTAGCACTTTTGAAAAAAAATTTTTTTTGCAACACTGCGGCAGTAATCAACACTTACGATCGTACAAATTATCACTCACCGGAAAATTCAAACTCCTCGCAATGCAAC
The DNA here is from genome assembly GCA_030523085.1 of Meteorus colon. Taxonomy (NCBI): domain Eukaryota; kingdom Metazoa; phylum Arthropoda; class Insecta; order Hymenoptera; family Braconidae; genus Meteorus; species Meteorus colon. The sequence goes on along the minus strand of JAPYZH010000529.1, from coordinate 26,407 downwards.
AAAAATTTACTATTCTGTTTCTCAATTGAGTTCAACACTTATTGCACTTCTGAACACACAGTCCAAATGGTAGTTCTGATAATTTGGATGTGCGAGTGCAATGGTATTTTTTCTCTTCTCTATCACAATTTTTATCCCATGTCAGTTTTTTTTGAGACGTTTGAAACAGTTCACTAGAATATTTTCATATAACTATGAAGAATATGTGGAGAGTATCAATGTTTAAGTGAAGGAATCAGCAGGAACTTCACACATCAACATTCATTTCTATGTCAATTCGTTGATCAAATTTTCTCATGTCATCCAGGTTGGTTCGATTTGATCACTTTTCATTAACTGATTCCATTCGATTTCAGCATAAGACCAATCTCCTCCACGGATCCCAATGTCCTGCAATCATAGTTTTACATAAGTTTATGAAGAATTTTCTTCACTTTTATACATGATTCATGTCATAACTGCACGAAAACACTGAATGTGATATATTTGAAATTTCCATGTTGTATCGTTTATCTATGAATTGTCAGTGAATAAATATCTCTCGAATGACAATATTGATTCGAAATGACAACAATACTATATTTGGGAAGAGACTGATGTTCATTCATGTACTTATGGATTTCGATTCGAAAATGGTGGGGAAAAGAAAAAAAAAAAACGCGACGAAAAGTTGAGCGAGTACACAAACTGACTAACTTGCAACAGGTCGCAATTAACAGGAGCATAATAATATTTCGAGATTTTTTGCATTTCAATTATAGTATTTTTATGATTAAAAACAGAAGTTGTACACAGGACGGACGTCCAACTCCCCTGCATATTTGACACCATATACGATTTAGCTCTGAAGTGTAGAGAAGAAGTCTATGGCTTGAATATATCGTTAGAATTGAAAACCACTCCATCATATGTGTTAGATTTTTTAATGTCTTACAAGAATAGATTGTATAACTAACTGCACATTCAACTTACAAGATATATTCTTTTCCTGCTACACTTTAGCCGTTCCATTGCAATTCGAACGTTGCCAGAAGATTTTATGGTATCACACGAGATTAGGGAACCACAGAAGATAAAATAATTGGAATGTTGGGTTTGATGATATCCACTCAGCAGATGATAAACATGTACCCAATGTTGATATTTGTTCACCTTGAATATTAAGATCAATCTTCAAATTTTCCCATTTGATGTCTTCGTGATCATTGCTGATTTTTGGCGCCGACTGAAAAAAAGGAGAAAAAAGTTGAAAGTCAGAGCGGAATTATGATTCATCTAATTACCTATTTTCATCATAATCGTTCAATACGTTGGTTCAAATATCAAAACATACAGTGCGACATCACTCCCTTTTCACAACACAGTCTCTGCTTGTATGCTATTATGTCTAAGGAATACCGAATTTCTTCATCATATGATAGTACAGTTGAATATACATATATATTCATCCTCCAATTGGACTAGAGAAAATTACCGGGGTATATTGATATATAAAGCTTTTTTCGATACATAAAATTTTATGATAATATAAAAAAAATTCGTATAAAATGTGCCGCATACATGAAATTGATTATGACATATTTGTGCATCACACCAATGTGCAACTCCAAGGATATTAGTGAGGGGAACATGAAGTTTACTGCCGACATGTTTATGCCGTGTCCTTAAGTTTCGTGTCAAGTCAAATTATGGATAGATGAATCGACCAGAGAATCTTAAGAACAACTTAATCGTGTGAAATTGGGTTGGACGTGAGAAATGTCATTTTGTTCTGTCTAGGTTTATCAAATATCCTGGAAATGTTTTTACACATCTGCTATGAGCTCCTGCATATTTTAATTTGAGGTTCACGCCATGTTACTGCCACGAATATTGATTTTGAATGAGACACAGAGTAATCGTTCATTTCATTGTGAATAATCAAACACTAATTCAGACTCACTAGTCCGTAAACTAGAGTATTTTTATCTCCCGCTTTTGTATTTTTTTTTGTTTATGTCGCATGCCCATTCTTTATTTGATATTACTGTAGAACATTTTGGAATGTGACGATTGAAGAAACTGATAGATGTGGTTATACTAATTGATGGTTGCGATCTATTGATTTGATAATGAAAGAAAAAAAGGTCTTTCTTTGTGAAAAATTGTGAGAGAAATTCGTGATCATATTCACTTTCTCAGCGATCAGATTTTCCCAATGAATAGTCACTTTAGCTATCTCTCCTGCGGGTATCTGTTGTCACATCAAACACATATTAACCGACGCATTAACAACAACGTACTATTTCGCTGCTCAGATTCAGAGGATGTCAAAATGTGAAGATATATACATTTGAAGGCTAAACTATCAAATATACCTCTCCTACTCATAATTTGTACCGTAATGCAGTCCCACCACAACATTAATGTCGCGATTTGCGTCAGCGTTAGTCATGGAGCGACTGCACAGAGTCAATTTATACGATTAAAGTTTGTGAATGAGTTTACTTAATCTGTAACGTTACTTGACACATTACATATTTTTCATCACATCTCATGAAACGCGATAGTGGTCACAGTAAAAGAGTGGAGTGATGACAATGTTTGGAATACAAGGGAAGGTAAAAGAAACTCGAGAATCTAGCTAGTCCGGAAAAAACCCTATTTGGGGATGCTGATAGAAGGAGGATAGAGGTAAATATTCAAAAATAACAACACTTCAACGAGATAACAGGGCACTTTTGTGCAGTGAATGCATTTTGGAATGTTGTTTAGGAACATCAACCAACCTACAGATGTTTCTTTTTCAGATAAATGAGAATAATTTTGGCGATGGAGACAGAATATCAAAAAAAATTGCGAATAACACTAGCCATGATTCCACTATTTTTCAAAAATTGGAATCTTTATTCCATCTAAATTGCGCATACCCACCTCTTCACGGATGTGAAATCTCAAAATCACGGAATACTTTGATTAAACTTCCCTCACTTTCACTTATTCATTCGATCCCGTGCTTTGCATTCACATTCTGGATCATATGCGCGGCTACCAATTCAGTTTTTTCATTGGTTTATTTTTCACAGATTCTACTGACTTTATTCTGATATGTATCTGTTATTAACATAATACATCAAGAGGCTTTGGGACATCAATACTTTGAGATTTGGGAATATACGCCGAAGAGATTAAAAATGAAGGATTTATGAACATTTTCTCTCAATAACGGTTATGGATGGCTTGCAATGTATTAAAGATATACGATTTTTGGCGAGCATATTCTGATATTATATGCGGGTATAGACGAATCAATGTCACTGCCACTTAAACTTGCCTACTTCGATCGTTGATCTATTGAGATTTAGATATTATCTATATGAGAGAAGAGTGGCTGCCAACTGATAGGAACATTGAATGCATATCTCTCATTATGTACATTGTACATAGTATTTATAATTGTCAATAAATTTTTCATGCTCTCACTGTTCACTCATCCATTCACCAAAAGTAAGATTACATTAAGTTTTTTCACATCGAAAATTTTGCCCGGAACGAATACTCAATATGGATTACAGTGAAGTATCAAAATCGAAGTCGATTAGTACACAGTATTTGATTATACCACAATCAAAGACGTGAATGGCGTAACGAGATACGGGTTATCTAAACACCCAATGGGCTATAATTAACGCGAGATTTTATTCAAACTATGATTGTGTGTTGACATACATAAATACTCGATTATATTACAAAGAAGAACATTTTTGTCGAAACTAAAAATAAAATAAGGAAAAAAATTTAACACTATTCAGTGCTCTGGTAACAATGACTTTCATGTATGTAGATCACATGAGATAAGTCATCTGTTATGAACTTTGATCAAATCTTCAAGAGATCGATATGGGATGTAGGAGAACATTATACCATCGATGGATATCACACTGTACCATTATGAAATCTCAGAGATGTCAACAAAGTAAATATTTTCAATGATGATGCTGGAGAAAATTATAATGCTCGCAAGTATTATGCAACAGAAAAAATATGATAATAATGCTAAAGATGAAAAGATACATTGACTGATTGACTGATTGTGTATCCGTATTTGAAAGAAATATGTGATATCAGCTTCGAACGGGTGTGCCAATTTACATGAAGCTGTTTAATATATCTAATGCTGATCATGTATTATTCCCATATATATTAATTATTCATAGTTCACACAATCGTATACGAAGATTGTTCAACATAAAATCACTCAGTGAAACCGTATTGCTCTTTCGTATTGACTATATGTAATCGAATGCGACATAGAGTCGCAATGTCGCTGTAGCTAGAAAATTGATCTGAGCATTAACATTTTCTTTCAAAGTGGCTATAGAATTCTCCCATTCGACACTCACTCTAATAAAATTAAATCCCAAATCGAAGTGTAAAAGTACTTTGTTTGTAAATTTTTAATACCTCCAACAATTATATCTTTGTCTCATAACAATTGTTTGATAGAAAAGTGTCAAAGTGTTATAACATAATAGAGAAGACTTCGAAACATAGAACGAAATTCTATATGGATTATGTAAGTCATCTCTTACGTGCGAGCTCGGAAACAATCCCTTCTTCCCGCTTATTTCCATGGATGTGGCTTGGAGTGAGTCAACTTCCTGTTTCCCGCACCAATCAAGTACATCTGGCATAGTTTCAAACCCCCTCAAGGCCTTGAACACGTTGTCATACGACATACGAAAAAGAAACGGGCGATTGTATGAGAAAGCGTTGTATACTCTATACTGTTCTTCTATATTTTGCATCACCCTTCAGTTTATAATGACAGATATTCGAAGGTAGAAGAAAACTGATCCTTATGGTAAGCCAATACTGAAATGTTTCTACTAGGCTTTCTATTCTACTTTTGTTTCTTCATCGATCAAGACGTTTGTTGGCTTTTCTACACTTCCATACTATCATATAATCAGACGTGAGCAGCAAATTACCTGAACCCCACAGAAGGGTCACATCAAGGTATCTCAAGTTTTTATCATATGTTAAAAACTCGCATTGTAGATATTCGAACGATGATAAATCTCATTATGCATATCTATCTATAGAATAAATACAGTTAGGCTTCTGGTACGCAACATGAATAATTGATTATCATCAATTCCGGGAGATAATCATCCGATTTGATATTATGTAATTGTGTTGGGATTTCAATGTAGAATTGCAAATTTGCGGGATCCTAATGAAAATTTACTGAAATCGACGAGCAGTTTTTTTTCCATCATTTCATAGAAACAGTTTGTATCAATGGCCATCAACTTTTTATCATATTGTCTTCCATATGACAAAACATGTAGATTGGAATTGGGATAAATTGCAATGGGTAATTAAAAATTATCAGCGATATGACTGAGAAAATATTTGACATGTCACGAGTAACAGACTATTGACAAATCATTCGATATTAAGTTTCTACCAATTGTAAGATCTAAACGGGATGTGTGCAAATCGTTCAATTCATGTACCAATTATTATCGTTCTGGAAAGCATAAGAATACTTTTCGATTCAAGTACTTAAACCTGAACTAAGCATTATTTTTCTTCCCGTTAACAGTCCAATCTCATGAATTCAATGTTTCTGTATTCATGCGAGGTGGCGCACGGCCCTATCATCAAATACACCCAACTGTCGAACTCTTTCATATTGAATTACTGTTTTTGAAGGAAAATGTTAATCCATCATAATAGTAATATCTGAATTCGTGGCAGATACAATTTGCATCTTCATAATTCATGTGCCACGGAATATTTGGCTCCCGATGGCTTTCATATCGATGCCGAGTTTGATATGAGGACTGGCATGAATCGTATTCGCTTTTCGCTGTTCATCACACCGATTCAAGAAGTTACAACACATCACAATACAAATTTGGGCAAACAAGATGAAGGCTCCAAATGGCGTGGTCCTCATTCATTCTTAACAACGATCTATCTGTTCAACATTCACTAACCGGCAAATTGTCACGGACGTCAAAAAAGTACGTCCATCGAAGAGGCTCTGCTTATCGAGTTCAAAATTGCATAGAGTTGTAAATGACGCCATCCTTCAATCAGCACGACGTTGAGTTTCATATCAAACGATTGTTGCTGACATGTATATGACTATCACAACTTACTTATCTGTGTGCATTAGATTGGTTCAAAAAAATCGACTATTCTTTTTTTCTAAATCCACAGGTAATATCTTCCTAGTAGTCAAAAAGACGCCTGTGAAAATCGCAGCTCTTAATATTAATATTTGGAGGTGGTTCATCGCAAATTTCTATTTTCCATTCAAATAACACAGGAAATTTTTTTTTAAAGTTTAGAAATTTCCGAAGAAAATTGAACGCTCTACAAAAAAGGTCTCATATGATTTTTTCATAAATTCTCTTCTCCAACCGTTATTTAAGGTTAAACTTGAACGTATAATAAATTTTAGTTTTTATTTTTCATTTTCGACTAAATGTTAGAACCTTTTACTAAATATCATGAAATATTTTTTTGAAATTTTATAATTCGTAATTATTTTTGATAATAAAGTTCATCAAATTTCAAGTATTCGTGTGTCAATTTTTAATTTGTTTGAAAAGTTATTATCCATCATGTGCATTCTAATAACAAATGACTTGTTAATTGTTACTATTTGAACTTTTTTATGCCAAGTTCAGATCTTTGAATTAACATAAGTTTCATGGAAAACTATTGACATTAGTGTACTCCGAATGTAGTACTTTTTTAACGATAAAACATGGATGTAGCCAGTGCAGCCAGAACGCGTACGATTCTTACCCCCACTTTGTGACCGTTGTCAATGCACTCTTATGGCAGAGAGTCGCAAAGTGGGTGTAGAATCGTACGCGTTCTGGCAGCATATAATTATGGAAAATAAATAATGGAAAAAATAAAATATTTAATCGGTGAAATAAAAGAAAATTTTGTTGGGCGCAAACTACTAACAAATGGAGAGATTATGCCTATATTTTTGTATCACCATAACCAATGCAAACTGACGTTCAAACAAAGTGCTTCAGTTACAATAAAAAAAGTTGAAGAAAAATGGTTACAAGCTGGACTTACAACTCGTAAAACTTTTAATGGTATTCAAAAAGTGTGAAAATTATTCAATACCTGGTTAAATTTGATTAAAAAAACCAATACCAATAGAAAGTCTCCTACCCAGAAGAAATTAGAAACACTGCTCATGAACAAATGTGGAAAATTATTTGATATTGCTCAATTAAATTTGATACAGAAACTAGCTGGAAATAAAAAACTGTTTGTAGAGGGTCAAAAATCTGATAAACGATATGGATTAATCGATACAGATGTCGTAAATGAATAAATTAATTAAAGTTCAATGGAAATCGAAACTGATGGTAGTTATTTACTTTATGGCCGCCCGAAAAATTATTATTATACTTAAATAGAATTTCATATTTTTGATGATTTGATTTTTTATAAGAAATTTTTACTGACAAATCTTATCCTTATAGATCTTAACCAACAAACGGTTAGTAATAGCAATGCTTTGGGAAGTGATATTCTTCCACAAAATCAGTCAACAACTGCCACAAAAACGACAACGACTTGTAGTCAGCAGTCGGAATGAGTTTGTGACTGTGAAGTTCTATCTAACCAGCAGAATGCATCTTTTAAAACTGATATAATGACTCCTGAACTTGATTCTGCTATCGATCGAGCAAATATCAGTAACAGAAATTCTACATATGTTTTGGCTGCTGGTTATCAAAGTATTGGAATGAATATTGAAACACTCAATTTAAGCTGTAGTACCATTCGTTGAGGCCTTATAAGATATAGACAACCTATCACTGAACACTTGAAGGATGAATTTAAAACTGAAGACCGCTGCATTGTCCATTGGGATGGCAAAATTCTTGCGGATGTTGTTGGTCCAAATTCTGTTGACAGAGTTGCAATTATATTGTCTACCGCTAAAGTGAACCAGCTTCTAGGCGTACCAAAAGTTTTGAATGAATCTGCAGAAAATCATGTTTAGCTATTTTGAATACGTTAAAGGAGTGGAATGTCTACTCCTCATATCAAAGCAATGTGCTTTGACACTCCATCGGTCACTACTGGTATGATATGTTTTGTTTGCTTACGAAAATAATTTACAATTTATTGAATTAATTAATCCCACAAAATCGATTCATCGAACCAATTAATTTGAATCAATTAATTTATTAGATTAATGATTAGTTGAGACCTTTTTTCAAGTTATTGTGCAAATTTTTCTTCCATTATGTTGAATATACCTACTAAGAAATTTTGATTCCAAATTTGTACTGTTTTTATGTACTTTTTTAGTGATTATATATTTATTTTACGGTAATACAGAATTTCCCTTATGATCTTCACTTTAATTCTTACACTATATTTGATGCTCTCATTTTTTACTCCATCCATACATTCATATTTTCCTTACAGGAAAGCGTGGTGGTATTGCTGCGATAATTGAAAGAAAACTGAACCGAAAACTGATTTGGTTGCCTTACCGCCATCACATCTTCGAAACTATTAAGAGAGGTGTTTTTGAAGTGTAATGGTCTTCAACTTCTGGTCCAAATATACCAATTTTTGCGCGATTCTAAACTTTCTGGGATAAAATCGACCAATCCAACTACTTTTATCAAACATTTTTCCTTTCAAAACAAGAAATCAACAGTTTACGCCAACTTTGTATTTTCATCACTTTAATTTATATAAAAGCTTGGTTTACATCTCCCTCAGCCGCCATAGCACCAAATAATGGATTAAAGTAAAAAAAGAAGTTACTTCTTTACAAAGACATTAATAAGTCAGTTTCCCAATCGCCACGGTTACTTCTTTGAAAACGGTTCTCACCAAATTAAAATTACGAGAGTACTTCTGTATTCACTTCAGTTTATTCTGTCGCGCATCTAATTTCTGTCTGTTTATTATTTATATCTAATTAACTCACACCCTCATCCACTTTTATATGTATATTCGCGTGATTTCCTTCCCTAATTCATCACCGTGGCATCCATGAATGTGCAATAAAACAATAGTTTTATTTGTAGCATCAACTAACTTTTGGTCAATAATTTAGTTGAGTCCTTTCATAGTATTTAACACGTACATTGATCATTTCAGGTCCGAGATATACCTGGGGAATCGTTGTTTGTGAGATCGGTGTCACTTCATGTCAGAGAATGAACGCGAATCCAAAGCGGAAATGATGGAACAGAGATGAATGAAGAAAATAGTCAAAGTACTATGCTATATTTTTTGCGTTCTAATTAAGGTTACTCATTAAAATCGGAGGAATTGGGGAATTAACTCTTGAACAATACAGTGATATTGTTGGTTACGCCCACGTTATTGCACCATGATGATTCGAAAGTGTCATACTTTCAACGAAAAATCAAAATCAATTTGAAATAAAAAGAAAAAGATAGAGAAAAAAATTTGCAATTTTTTTTGGTACAACTACATTCTGAAACATAAATATGAGCCCTATGGCAATACAATCATACTAAATCTGCTAGAAATTATGAAATTTTGAAACTCATCAGAACACTATTATTTCAACATTTCCAAAAATATATAATTTGCATACTTTCAGACACAGTGAGCGGAAAATTCACAGATGAGACCCTTCGTCTACACCCAATAACATGTCAAAGAACTAGTTAAAATAAAGATATCTATTTTGAAAATCAGGTGATTGGTTGTGGAATGTTGTAAACCATACATTTTCTAAGAGAAGACAGTTCTAACATCGGTTGGTGAAATGTGGAATTATAATACGAAATGTTGTGCGTATTAGAGTAAGCAAAAAATACAGAATTGAATGTTGCAGAAAGTCATATACTGAAAATATGTTGCGCCTAACAAAGTGTGCATGAAGTTTAATAGATAAATGGGCAAATGGATAAATGTTGCATTAAGATGTAGAGTTATGTTATATAATTGGAATATACGCGATGCTATGATTGAGGTTGATGCTTGTCACAAGTCACCGTGGTCGAGTCCAAGTGCGATTTTCAAAAATATACATTTATATATCTATATGGGTTATATATAGTTGATTTTCATGTCAATTCACAGCATTCATGAGTCATGATGATTAATCATGTGGCAAGATTTTGCGGATGTGTTACTCTTATTGAAATTTCGATTTCAATTATCGTTCTAGGCTTCAGACTTTGCAATACGCGCCGAGTACCTCATTTCATGAATTGTGAAACGTGCAAAACTGTCAAGAGCTGGTTCATAGAGATTTATTCTAACATTTTGATCGACTCATGAAGGAGACAAATTTTTAAGGAATAAGTTGTTATAATAGGATGATTCGCTTATATTCTCATTATTCTGTATGATGTAATTTATTCGATTTTTCTCATGCTTTATATAAGATTTTTCTAGCCTTGATGGTTCACTGCTAGTCGATAGTCGCATATTCATGGTCAGTAAGAGATATTGATATCATTTACTTGTTTAGTATTTATGATTACATTGAAAATACTTTCATTTTGTCGACATTTCAGTTATTACACCATGGATCGATTAGACCTCTCCAACATAACCATAGTTTCTGTTCCATCACCAAATAAAAAATATGCCTACCCTTTTTTTAGCCAAGAGATTTTCTTTGCATGCTAATTTTTTATATTTATTTGCGTCTCTTTTATTTATCTCTTCTAGTTCGAAAATTTTGTTTAGATTGAGACTGTCGTATGATATTGAATCCTAGTGGTTTCCTTCAACATGAAGGAGTTCCGCAACAAACCAAAGCTTGCAATCAGTGTTAATGAAATTCTGTGCGAACACACAACTCTGTAGCGAAAGAGAGCTCGACCCATCAAGAATAATAATCGTGAGGGATGAAAACTAACGAGAAATTCCGAATGCAGCAAAGCTTGTGCCCACGGCTCTTCATTTATTCTTTATTCAATCCTGTAGTTTTATAAGTTATCAAGTGAGTCATGCTAACGGACCGAACTACTGATGTCGCCAATCAGGAGGCATGGACATGAATTACGCCGCTCCCAGTTTACGAAAATCCTGTTATTGACAAATGAAATACTACGGAAATGTTCTCAAAAATACGTATTTGTGGCAAATATACAGAGGTCGAGGCAAAATAAAAAACCTACATATGAAAGATAAAATAAATGCCAATAAAGCAAAGTATACGAGTATGAAAATTTTTCAACCTATCAATGCTCATAGCGATCGTACATGCGGGAAAACGATTCGACCATATGAAATGTCAAATAAAAGAAAATAATAAATAATGTTCCAATTATTCGAAGAAGTTTAGAATTTCTAACGACTGAATTTTTTTCTTGTTACTATAAATGGTTTTCCGAGATAAAGAAATAGATGCTCCAACGCAAACGAAAATAGTGACACAGATGACAAATTCATCAGAAGGTGTTGGAAACTGTCCTGATACGATGTTCGATTACGACGTGAAAAATGCGAAAATTTATCATCCAGCCGATATGAAAGACAAGTAGGGTTGTATTTGCTCGCTCGCTGCGCTCGCTCGCGTACAGGGTGCCCATATCTGGTAGTAGATATTTTTTGGTGGCGCTTAATTGGAGAACCACTTCTTCATATTTGATACCAACAGGTATCACATTAATAACTTCCCGAAGCTACTTGCTGTCTTCACTCGTTGAGTCCCGCACAAATTTCCATTTTCCCGTTCAAATTCCATTTTCAGATATGTTTAATAAGAATACTAAAAAACTATTCAACCGAATCGAACCAAAATCTAATCAGCACAAAATTACGTCAAGCCCTATCGATAACGCCATGGGCTATCCAAAAACACACACACACACACACACACACACACACACACACACACACACACACACACACACACACACACACACACACACACACACGCGCGCGCGCGAGAGAGACTATAAACTCAAAATATGTAGGATATGTTGGGGCGGTCTTAAAACGTCGAGATCTGTTAAAAAATCGATTTTTCATTTTCGGGGTGAATACAATAACTCCCTATCGGGGAGTTAATTCATAAATTTCGAAAGAAAGGTGCGGAATGAATTCGTTTAAGTACACCACAGGATTAAAGATGAATACATGAGAATTTTAGGTTTCATTTTTTGCCAACTTGTGTAGCTGCTTTGAATCGACTTGGATATGATGTTACATAGACATAACAATGTTCCCTAAAAGCCGAATCAAATAAATGGAACATTAAATATGCGCATATGAGCACTGTGGCCATGATGAATACTATTTTTTTTCCTTCTAGCAAAAACTGCACAAGACCGACAATATTCTTATGGTGCAGGTTCTCCCATACTCTTTTTCAATTGATCAAATTATTAATTCAACCTTGCTCATGGAACGGTAGGAGGCAATTTTCGAGTTTGGTACGCAACATTCGACGGCTCAAACTATCAACCAAATTACGCCTTCCTCTTATGTTATACTCTTCGAATCGGTACTCTATGAACTTGTGTAATTGATGATTTTTGAATCACCATCTCAGTATTCAGTATTATTACAAGCAAATTTGGCTTGTCAAATACAGACAACATTCTCAATAAACCATACACAGAGAGATTTCCGCGTGGTAAATAACGGTACTCCATTATTAATTTGGGGTATCACAATGCCTCTAGTAATTCTTATTAAAATTTTGTGACGCTTCCCGAGTAAATAAATTTTTAACTGACGAGAAAAAAAAACATCCTCAATTCAGCAATAATTATTTCCATTCTGTCTATTTGTCTCCATTTCATAGACGACATTGTAATTTTCATGTACATTCGCGCTATGAATTCAGAAGCGAAATTCTTTCCATATGGTCATTGCTACTGTTGCAAAGACTACAAAGAAAAAAATAATAAATAAACTGAATATGTGCCTCCCACAGTTATACTTTTTCCGTAAAGTAAATTATGCGAAGTTTTCACTTTTTACACCATCGCTACGATTTCAATTACCCGATGGTTCGATCTTCAGGAGAACATATCGACACACTCAAGTTGCTTACACGATTTATATTGGCTTTATGATTTGTACCGTTATAAATATGAAAGTCACTCTCGAAATGCTCATATCGTAAATGTTCCAAAAATGACAATGGTAGTGAGAATGAAGAATATGGCATTTCGGAGCTTCTACAAAAACCCTTCCTTTGGCAATGTATATTTTTTATACATGGGTAAACGTCTTCTTCCCATTAAGGGGTTGCCCGCAGTCGAATATAGCCACCAATCAGCAATATGTAAGCGATTTCGTCAGCATCCTGGTGGAAAAAAGGCATTTTGCGCTGACGAAAAATTCTCTGGGCTAGATCATCCGAAACAGAAAAAATCGACGGGAAACGTTGGGTAATCGTATTCGCCAGTACTTATTTCAAATCTTCCGAAAAGCATCGATTCAGTATGTACTATTCAAATGAAAAAAACTGAAATATGAAATGTTTAAATCTCCCTCATTAAAAATTAATCAAAAAACACTCTGTTTGAGCACCATTTGACTGGAGGTAACCTCTCCATGCCTGATTTTTCGGTACCCCCACTTTGTGACTCTCTGCCGTAAGAGAGCATCGAAAACCATTGAAAACGGTGACAAAGTGGGGGTACGATTTACCCACGATCTGGCTACACTGCTTTAACTGCCTTTCACTTATTCTCTTTCGACTTCTGTGTATCTGTCTTCCTCGTCTTGTTCTACTGAACCAATCTTCCTTCTTATAGAGACTTTATTTGGAGCTAACTTACTTGTTGCACTGCCTTGGAAGTGAATAAAATTCATAAGATTTCATGGGGAATCAGTGAACTCCGCGAGTTGATTGAAATGTTTTTGATACTGCAAGTTCACAATTAGAGATTTTCAAATATCTACATCTAAATTAACAACTCCAATGCGTTTTCTTAAAGATTGAACTGTATATCGATAGAGGGATCAGACAATAAGAGAAAATAGTAGGAGCCCCATCTGTATATGAGAATCTGACATAGAATCGAGACATTTGACCTTGGAGGATCTGCCGTTGGATTCAAGATGAATCTCGATATCGAATGTTTAGTCAGAAACATTCACATTCAGATATGTTTTGCTATGCATTATAAATACGAATAGCAAGATGCGCCAAAATAATACCTCGTTGGCTTTCATTGCTTCCTATAGTATTTCATTTCATTTTCATTTCTATTCTATTACTATATCCTTAATTTTGGTATATTCTATGAGATTATATTTACGGTGTTCCTTTTCTCTAAATCGATGCTGCTCTGAGTGCATTAGAAAAGATATCGTTACTTAAGATTTTCAATTTACCTATACAATGTCTCATTAAGATTTTTCATATATTCTCTAATTCTACTTCTATTCAACATACTTGTTCAACTTCTATACAATATCATAAGATCAGACCCAAATATGAGATGGTCGAGTTTCGGGACTTGCAGATGATTTTGTAATAAGATACAGCAGTGGTTTCATAGATAAATTACTCTCTATTTTGGGCCGCATAACCGTCTCACTCCATTTAAATGGGGGGTTTCCTTTTTTTTTTCGTTATCGGCCGTGTTAGCGAGTTTGCACTGTGGAATTTGAAGGATAAAATAGAGGTAAATAAAATTGAGTTGGATCTTCGTCTTCTGAATTATCATCAAAAAACTCCTTCGAATTTGCATTCCCTTTTCGATTTCCTTCATTTCTCCAGATCAAACGGTTTCATCCACCAACTGACTTTATCATCGGCGTGAAGATGTATTATTCTGTTTTATCCGCCTCTCGTGCGGCGAAAATACGAGTGAAATGATTCTGCTCATTTCCAGCGATGTATTGAAAGAAAAATCTACCGCAGAGGGCATCAAAAATTACTACAAACAGGAGTTATGCGCGACACATAGACAAGATGAAACAAAGAGAATCGTGATAAATGTTATCTGAAAAATCACTAAATGCGACATAATGTGTCCTTAAACCGCCCTTTTAATCCCGAACCTATATAGCCATGTATTGATTCGGCATGCGTGATAGCACTTAGAAGAAATGAAGCAGATGGCAAATATGTGTTTTTAGTGGAGAGTTGTCTTTTCTCTTGGAGAAAAATATAAGACAACATACAAAGCGGTTTCATATCCAACAGATATAATGTCAGTTCAAAGTGAACTCTTTTTTGATTTTGACCCTTCGATAATCGAAAATCTCATATACATTCACCAATCATTTTTTGGCCTTTCAAACATTCCTATGCAGAACGGAAGTAATACAAGTAATACATGATTGATAGACTCTCCCCATTTTATCTAAACCCAAGCTGCTGATACATATATATTTCCACTTGGTACGAATATTTTGACCATAGAGCCTCATGTTTTCGTTACTTTCTCATATCCTTGTATAGCATATGCAATAGACTGTATCCAATTCTTTTTTCCACTGGGTCAAAAGTCATTTTGACATAAAAAACAATCTCTTCCAAAATTCCAATTTGATCTATCGAGAACCAAGTCGGTGCATAATACGGGCCTTTTCCCCATTTGAAATACTACTGGGTTTTTTTTTTTTTTTTCGAATTCGGAAGCTGAAACTTCTGGAAGAATGTAAACTTTTTACAAAAAAAGGTCGTAAATGTCGTGTACGAAAAGTTGATAAAAAATAAATCATGACATCAAAAATGGGAAAGAAATAAAATATATAAAATGAAATTCATATTTCTTATTTCCCATCCGTCGATCAACAGAAAACTTTTTTTCGATTCCGAAATCAGCGCTCTCACTGAAGATTGGATTCCCTAAAAAAAGTATATGAAATCATTGTTATATAATTGATACGAGAAAAATTATGAATTTTTAGAGTTGAGAAATGAATTAAGTACTAAAAAAATAATTTCAAACTGGCGAACGGGAATTGATCTTTTATAAACAAAATATCGTTAATATTCTAAAATTGACACATAAAGATTCATGTTTGATTTGCAAAAACATAATTGGCCAATTAAATAGATAGATTAGATAATTGTTTTTATTGTATGCTTATCAAAGTATATACAATCTCCTCTCGCGCTCTTTTTTCCTTATCCCTCACATCACACTCTCTCCCTTATCCTCTCCTCTATTTTCTTCACATACGCACATATTTCATCCTTCACATCTCCTCTTAGTACATTAATAATTAACTCTCTCATCTCGCTCTCATCCCTGTCCCCTCTCCACTCTTGCATTCTTTTCTTCACGTCCTGGCCAATTAAATATATGGTTCAATTTTTTAATTTTCATATTCGATAGCTGCATATGATCTTATAATCGTGTAAATAACCAAGTAATTTTACCTATTTTGCGAAGACGTTGACATTTGATTGCTTGTGTCTATTTATTCGTAATTTAAGAAAGTTAAATTATAACTTGTCGTACGTATAATATGTCAAATTACATCAAATAAATGATTCATTAACATTTATTGATAATTTATCACATTTCAACGAATATTTCATTGATACAGGAGAATAATTCCGAATAAATCATTTTTTCACTGATAAGAAATACTGATTTAAGCATGTTCTCTGAATATCCAATTCTCACATGTTAGAAAACCTTATTGAATGCTAATAAATTCGTCTATCAGTGAACGTTCTCTTTTTTTTCCCCCTTCTTTTTTGTACAAAAAATTTTTTGAAAAAAATGCCCCCCCCCCCCCCCCCCAAAATCTTATTATCCTATCTTCAAGATAGTGAAATCTTAAACAGAAAAGAAAAAAAGTTCCGACACAATCTAATATGAAATATGTGTCTAATATGCTCGGAGGAAACTATCAGTACTTCATCTACAGCAATTCGTTTAGGCAATCGATAGAATTGCGTTTGTTGATTGCTTGGTATATACTGCACATGCATATGTCTCGTCCTATCAGTGTCACACAGTTTCACTATCGCAACATCATCTTTGCCAGTTGTATTATTTGCATGTCAGTCTGATATTATTCATAATATGAATTCCCAACGAGAAACGACGTTCGAAATTTGGGAGGAAAAAAAATGTTCTCATCTTCATTTCCAAATTTATAACATGATTGGGGACGGAATCTGAAAGTAATACACAGATATTAATCATCTGTTCACACGAAAGATTCCCGCAAGTCCATCGTGTGGTTTTACACTGAATACTCGGTTTTTCTGCCAAGCTACACAAGAAGATATAATTCCAAACGAAATTTTCTTCTTGTAAAATCGATTTCGTATCGAATTATCAATCTGGTGTCATGAGGTCCAAGGTTAATTAACACACACTGCCAAGAAAGAATATAAGAATTATAAATGAATATTCCGATAAATGGAAGAAACTCCCCCTATTTGTTATTTGAATTGACGTTAATCACCATCTGATACAAAACTTATACTTTTTTGACGACAACTCGATCTCCCGAGTCATTTTTATTGCAACTAAAGTTTTCGACAGTTCCGGAATGCGCCAAAAATGGTTTGTCAGGTCGGAGCAGAATTTAATAAATATTCAGTAAGGAAATGGATTGAACGATTGGTTCCATTCGTGACAAATGATCACATTCTGGCGAATTAATCCGGGCAAGATTACCTTTTCGATTGAAAACCATGAGAGTTCACCATTATTAAATATAGAGGAACGAAGTGACAACGAACGGAAAAAAAATATATTGAAAAAAGTTGTCAAGTTTGCTTTTTATTTTGGCTAAATTAAATTGCTGACTCGATGGACATCCATGGTACTTTGTCACATATCTCTATAGCGATGTGTATTAGCAATTAAACAGGTAGATATTCATCCTGTCGGCAAAAGCTGTGAAATTAGGAATGTCATTGTCGATCATTTGATCGCATTTTCGAATTTCTGGTTGTACAAAGGAGTCGATAATAAAAATAAAACGGATGTTCATTGTTATGCCCATTGAGAAGATACAGGTACATTTTCTATAATATACTTTTTTTCTGTGGGAAGGGGAAATTTCCAACTGGGCAATGAGTAAAATGCATAATCATAATTCTATGTGCATAAATTTTTTTTATGAACACAGGAATAATTAACTTTCTTCAGAGTATGTAAATATTTCAAACTAAATATGAAACGATTTTATTCGCTATCAGTTATACAAAATCGAAATTAGAGAATATTTCGAATGAAAGAAGGTTGCCTACATAATAAGTACAATGATAACTGCTCAGATACCATGATTGTATGAGCTGTCGGGAATCGCCGGTAAAATATCTTACTGTGACAAATATTTGTGCATATTCTGCTCAGATACCTTACTCAGATCAAGCTCATTCCTTTTTCTTTTTTTTTTTTTCTTCATCTTCGTTGTTACCGCGATGATTCCACAACTTGCGGGAATAATGCTCGAATGTACCTAGAACGTGCACAACGTGCGTGAAAGTGAAAGATGAACGCTTTGAGAGAGCCAAGATTCCTTTAGCGCGATCCATACGTATTTCATTACCGCTCAACGAAATGCCTTTGTATCCACATTGCCGTCTATCTTATCAAAGTGCATTCTTTCTTTTGTTTATTTTTCCGATGGTGGTATATACAAATTTGCATTTGTTGTAACGTTCTATCGAATTTTCATACGTTTTCTGGTATATTCTAATGAATAATTCTCACACGTAAATATAGATGAAGGATATAAAAACGAATACCTTTTGCCCTAAATCTAGAAATCGTCGTGAATTACTAATGAAAAATGTCAGAATGAGTACGAAAGGTATTTATACATCCAAAGTTCCCATAATGTGGCATAATATTTTTTTCTCTGATTAACAGTAATAATGAAAAAATATTGGCGAGAAGTGTATATGGCTCATTCATGGCTATAATACGTAACATAACTGATAGTTCAAGTAAATTCATGAAGTCAATTGATTAAAATAATATGACAAAAGTATATTACAAGCAGATTCAACTTGTTTAACAACCAAAATCTTCAATGATACTGAAATTCATACAGTGATAAGATACATATCTTATCCTCTTTAAACGCACTGTATATATTGGGGTTTTCATACGATCAGGTTATACATAGTGGGGGCACCTGGACTTTGAACTTAGAAATGACTTCCCATCTTAGACGGTTTTGGGATTGAAAAATCGAGCATCCGCTATCTCCGATATGCCCAGCTCTCCAATAATGTGGTAGTTATTCCAAATCTGCTTATTCAACATTCCCTTGTATTTGAAACAATCAATAGGGCATTAAAGTGGTTGTATCTTTTTGGTTGTATTAATATTAAAGGGGTAACCTAATGGTATTTCTGAATAAATAAGATACTTTTGTACTAAATCGAACATAATTTTTAGTTGAATGAGCACCATGCCTGGTGTATCTGTGTTATTGTTGGACCCTACATTGCGGTGTGAGCATAGTGAGAGCAAATACTATATGCATGGAAAACAAATGAATGAGTTTGATTATCGTGTCATTCATCATCAATAGTCGGCTTGTCACCTAATATTTACACATTACCCGTATATGTTCCATGTGCGCCTGCAGATATTGATGAGGTCAGTTCTATGCTCTTTGTTTTCTGTTATAATGTATACAGAGCATACAGAAATTCGTTGATCCTTGGATGTGAGATCCTGACTGACATACGTCATCAGGTCATCACTACATAGCAGTCTGGAATATATACACATGCAGATTCGAGGATTGCATGGGAATGCATTGACTATTGAATCGAAGCTTAACTGGAAGTCGAGGCTCGCAAATTGATCATCCACTTCTACTATGCGGTGAGTGAAGGCGTGTCATGACGAAGGAGGTCAACCTTCGATCGGGTTTTGGGTCGTTACGAGCAATTATATACGACATAGCAACATGTTTGCGGACCCCGCGAATGACGCAACCGCAATAACGCCCGCGATCTCAACGTTCCTTATGACCATCCATCAATTCTATTCTAGAGCTACTTCTTGTATGTTCATGTGCATATATAGATATTAAGATGATGCTGAGTATTGGTTAGAATATTGTATACGTATACGCGACGATCTCCTTGGAAATTTTTGGTATCTGCGAAATGGGAACACATTGAGTTGTTATGATACACATTGCATGATAATTAATATATTTCTACATTGCCCATTCATTTTGTTAATGCATAAGTGAGTTCTTGTGTTTAATCCACTGTCTTCGGTTTAATGATTATAAGGATCGAACGTAGGCGATTTATGGGAGCCAATTTGTTACTTATGAGTAAGTCTCTGTTTTTGATTCAACATTCAACTATTCGAAGGTTTTCAAATACATGAAGAAAAGACAATGCTATAATCCTGCAAAAACATATAGGACTCTGGAAAATTTGGCAAAGGAAATTCGACCGGTACTTCTGTTATATGAGTAAGTAGTTTTTAATCATCTTAATAATGTATGGAGTGTTGGTTGTATGGACGCGTATTTTCCTATCCACAATTCAAACACTCTTGAAATTATACAATTTACTTTTTGAATGGGGCAAATTTATAGAAAACTGGATCTTCAATACGTATAATGTGCGTTGCGAGGACACAAACTCTCATTAATCCAACTAAAATTCCGCAATAAAGCGACCTCGTGTCTTTTTTTTCTGTCTGCAGATTGGAGGATGAAAAAAAAATAAAATAAGTATCATAATAGTCGAGAGCACCTTTTTAGTCATTATTTATTTTCACAGTAGTATCTGTGTACTCTTTTCAACTGATTGGCACGTCGTCATTGCCGAGCCCTGTCGCATTGCATTGTTTTAGATATATTATAAATCATCAATATTCACGTTCAATTGCGTAGATTGATTCAGATATTGTATGTATACTGGAATGGAATCCAATAGTACATACAGATTTAACTCGCGAATTGATTCTTCGTTGTACTCGCATTTCAGCCCATCAGTTGCGTGATATTTGGAGTGAAATAACTTGGGAATGGGGAAAAGCGCATCCGCCAGTACACGATCGTATAACTCGTGAGAGGTCGATAAGCATTTATGAGAACAACTCGTTGAATATCGTTGTGCGCTTGTACTAAAACGCGAGTCTCGAACAAGATAACAGGAACGATCAAAACACGTAGAAAAACAGCAGTACTTAGTAGTCAATATTCATGATCCGATGGATCCATGATATATTTTTTCTTACATTTTGCATTTTCCATAACTCTTTTTTTCGTTCTTTCTACTTCTACGCATGTAAACACTGATCTTTCCTTTTTCTGATTCAACATCAACATGCTTTTTCGCTCAATATGACATCTGTAACATATATCACGTTCTTTCTACCTATTATTTCACTATATATACATATACATCAGGAATACAATGCTGTATGCTTCTCCTACTTTTTTAGAATTAAATATGAATTGGTGAGCCGCACTTCAAAGAAAAGTGATGATACTTTTGCGATCGGTATGGTATTACACGTTCATCAGCGAAATTGATTTTTTCTTTTAATTGTTGCATATGTGTGGCTGGAAATTGATAGAAATAGGATTCAGATTATTCAACATGGATTCCTCCTCCAATAGAGAGGAAACGTTGAATTTTGCATTACAGAGAATTGACACCCGGACACGCATACCCGATAAAAGATCTCTTTGTGTATGGCATGTATATGTGATATTACTTCATCCAATATTTTGCATTCGTGCACTGTTTTATTTTTTGGACATATATATATTCTCATGTATAAGACAGAAGAATAACAATTAAAAATAATCGTCAACCCCTTTGCATAAAAATGGAGACGCATGAGTTTCCACTTCACCGATACTATTCTGAATGGAAATTGAATAGACTGTCAGATCACAAACATGTCTGCCAAATAACCGAATTTTCTGAGCTTCAGTCCTACACTGTAAATATTTCCTGCAAATGTTGACATTGTACGAATGAGTCGACGATTTCATTGAAAGGCATTTTCAACAAGAAAAACGGTTAACTCAACTTTTATTTCCCATCCTAAACACCATATTGATCGACGAAAATAGAGGTAAAAAAATCGGAAGCGAAATAAAATAAAAAGACCTTACGTAAGTGAAAAATATAAAATATTGAATTTCGAAGTGAAAAAAAAAATTTATTCATCGTATGAGAACCATCTTGTCATGTTTCATTTTGAACAAATGCCAGAAACTTTGATAATATTCAGTGATCTCTTCATCCTTTTTTTTTTTTTTTTAACGGGAAAATGTTTCAACCGAAATTGGTCGCGATCGATTTGCTGAACACGAATATGCGTTGAACTTCGGTTTGCAAAGTGCATGTACATTTTTATCGATGGGGTTACGGTACCTTCAGTGATGGTCGTTTGGTGGCTGACAATATTGCCTCGCCCCAACTTTCAGACAATCAATATCCTACTTGCCAATCCCATTGAAGCCGTGTAAATTGAAGACATAAACGATGTGTAAAGCTCTACAGCAGCAGTTGTACAAAAATCGTATACCAAATGGTTGATGAGAAGCCGGACAGAATGGAAATGGAAAGAAACAATCATCCAAATGGATCATCTCACCACAACTTTTTCATGCACTCTCTTCACGAGACTTTATTTTTTATTTCTCGCGTGAGCACTCGCTATCCTACCAACTTTCTTTGCGGACTCCCTCTCTGAGCTGTATAAAGTACTATCATGTATAATGAATTCGTATTAAACCAATTGTCCATAGAAATATACACTTGGATAAAATCAAGCTAACTGAGTGGTGAATTTTTCATTGCAACTCAGACACTATGATAATGATATGTTGTACCGCATTGTTACCATCAACTTTCGATAACGAGCGTTTGACGAGGCACTTTGCATAAATCCATAACGATTTCTTCACTCACACGAAAAAATTTATATGCATAATAATTAAAAAACCCATTGACTCTTAATTCGATTGGTCTAAAAATATTCAAATTACCGAGAGAATCAATTCATGAGTGTTGTAAAAATATCAAATTATTTTTATAATATCTATGAAAATGAATATTAATGAAACGAATATTGACAAATAAAGCTCCATTACATACCGATATTCCAGTAATGTAAAATGATATATTTTCGGGAATCTAGACTCCAAAAGAATAAGGGAAAGCACGTAGCTCTGATAGCTTTAGATAATAAGTGAAATTATTGCTAATTTCGAGTTGTATATATATTTCAACGTCCAAAAATATTATTACATGTAAAATTTTAGTGTATATAATTGAGAATGATCACTGCCTTCTCTCATGTCCTGCATTTCATTATAACCAATTCACATTGGTCGCCCCCATACACCCAAATTTCTTCAAGTGTTTTATTCAGAATGAGAATCTATTTCTCGCTTAATCTTTCATTCGAACACACAAGTGAATGGTTTAATTGTTTATATTGTTTGAGCACTCCGTATTCGATGGAATGAGCAATAACTATGGAAATATTCGCATCATTCTAAACTAAACGTTGTTATATCATAGTAAGTTTTTGATACTATTCTCTCTACACTAATATGCAACATTTTTTACTCCTGCTGTTATTACATTTGATATCTTCTCTTTTCTGTCAGAAAATGCGAATTTAATCATCTCAACACAAACCATGATCAATGATGTATTATCTTTGGTAGAGAAACATAAAGGCCTTGTGTTTCAGTTTGGTTAAGGGTCTCATCAAACACAGTGTAATCGATTGATTCAATAATTTTACAATAGATGTGTAATATTGTGAGACCAATATTCAATGATAATTATAAAGAAAACTGTCAACTTGCACCTATGTTCCCATTCTCTCGTGACTAATTTAGTATAATAATTATTTCATCATATATTTACCTCCGATGTGTGATGTGACTGACGTCTGTTTGAGTTTTAATTTCCCCGAGCTGCAATATAATCAAATAACATAACATTAACGATTTGTAATTCTTCTTATTCGCTTCAGATTGTCAAACATCACGGCAGCATTATAAGTGCGTAATTTTCATTTATATAGCATAGTGTTGCGGTAGTTTTGACAATCGCTATAATGGATATGTTGGCAAGTTTAAGTGCCATCCGTATCGCCATAGTTCTTGACCTACATCGGGATTCCACACTGAGTATCATAGCACGGGGATTTTACAATATTTCACCTAAGGCTTGTTGCGTTGAAAAAGAGTCCACATAGCCCGCGAAATCTACCTTTACGAGTCTACTTCCCCCTGAAGTGTGTTATGAAAAGTGAATGGTAGCATTACATGAATGAATTCGCTATTTGTTTAAGCTTTGTTCATTTACTTTAATGAAAAATAGAGAGATATATTATACGTATATTGGATTTGTCAAAGTTGATATATAATTATCAAAACTTTTATATGATAGACATTTGATGGATTCCGAAGCCTTACGAATTTACTTTATGGAATTAAAATATTTGTTCGAATTCCACCCGATTTCATTCGAAGAAGTATAAATTTCATATATTTTATAAAAACGTTGTAATGGAGATATTCCGTTTAATCTTGACCCAAATGAATTGGGGAATTCCTATCGTATTAAACTGAAATGCAACGATTTATTCGGGAATTATTTCAGTGTGCAGTGTCTTCCAATGATTCTGCATGAATATGGCGTGTCTACGAGTTATACTATTCCAAATTACTGATATTCAATAGCAAAATATACTCACACTGACTAGAACGGTAGAATAGTATTGATTTTTTTCATGCTCTGTTATCGTTCCAGTGTGCTATGAGCCGATTTGAAGAAAAAATGGCGACTCTTGCGTCGTATAAATTCATAGATATGATATGAATGCATATTGGTGAGGTCACTTGATTATTTTCATTGTGGAGAAGTAGAGTCGACCAGGATGTTATTTCATCATGCACAAATGTAGACGTAATGAACATTCAATACATATGCATGTTATTCCCAATATATTTAACATACAGGTGGTTATGCGCTTCATTGAATAATTTACGAGACATGGTATTTCATTGCCTTGAGGATATTTCAAGTTTTACCGTACGTTATGTCCAACAAATATCTCAAAGCGTTGATCTCTCATAATCATCCTATAGTGTAATACATATTTCAAAGAAACAAAGAAGAATTCTTGTGATGCGGTGAAAATGAATAAGATAACCAATTACAACGCACCTTTCAACTGAATAATTGCAATTGAATAAAAGATAATGAAGGAATAATGACTATACTTTCATGTATGTGTGTACGTATGCATATGCACACACACAATAGACGGAAAAATAGAAAAAAATACTGAGAAATGGATGGAGTATGCAGACGCATCATGTGCTGCGAAGACATACACTCCATGAGTGTAAATGTCCCGTGTCTATTTCTATCTAGGACGTCTGCATTAATTGGTTTTGGTGTTCGTTTACTTTTGTCGAAAATAGCGCCGATTTGGTCACATAAGTTTCAGTTTCGTTACATTTCCTTTAGTCTTATTTCTATCTCGTTAACAACAATTTCAGACACGAACATCTCACATTCTTTAGATCGTTACCCTGTTTCCATTTCATTGTGGGGAATCG
Source organism: Meteorus colon (assembly GCA_030523085.1). Lineage (NCBI taxonomy): Eukaryota > Metazoa > Arthropoda > Insecta > Hymenoptera > Braconidae > Meteorus > Meteorus colon. The sequence goes on along the minus strand of JAPYZH010000529.1, from coordinate 889 downwards.
TCATATACATGTATGTATTCATCATAGAAAAAATATGTCTTTTATGTGTTCTGCATAAATTAATTTCACCACTTGTAGATGGACAAATATGTGATTGATATGTTTAAAAATGTGTAACTATTGTCAAGAGGGTAATTTTCTAGCCAATACCAATAGAATAATAAAGATCACTTCGATATTTGACACATAATGAGATATTATAATTTACGCACAAAGCGAAGTGAATTCTGGGTTAGCCACATAAATTATGAGGTGAGGTTGATTTGGATATGGTAGAATTTTGATCGTGGTAATGAGTGAAGACGCGAAGTAGTAACTTATACCCCCTTAATGATGAATTTAGTAGTATGGAATGCCTCGTCATTTGATATATTATTGTGAAATCGAGACGCAGGTCCAACTTTTCAACTCTTTCATGTTTATATGGTAGTTTCATCAATAGATCAGAATCAATTCATATGTAAATATATAGTAATAGTTGATAATTCTACTTGGAAAACGTGATGGAAATATTACGAAGACTGGTTTGTGTCTCACTATTGTAACTAACAATACAAAGGAAATCCACGTCTAGTCTGTTGACAAATGTTGAATTTCCCATCTTCCTCATAGTCATCACCCTTCAGATCTTTATGAACGTGTAGTGTGACGTTCAGCTAAAATTTAACGAGTTCGGAAACGTGTGGAGAGTACATATGATACTCGGAAAAGCAAATCACATGTTTGGTAGCACATTGTGATTTGCAGTGAACGTCTAAATTTTCATTTGAGTAAAGATCATGTGAGTTTCAGTGATTATTTTTCCGACCCAAATATCGACCAATAGAATTGCACCATTCGACGTCACGTGGTACAACCTACATGGTATTATACTGATAATTTTTTGATT
>JAPYZH010000528.1:0-41401 GCA_030523085.1 Meteorus colon | reverse complement strand
AAAAAAAAAAAGTAAGAACGAAATAAAAATAAAAGAGTAAAGCGGAAATGGTCGACGGGCGCGCTTCTGTGCGCGGCAATTATGTTGAGTGGGCAATTAGCAATTAAGCAAGGAACCCAACGAGCGCCACTGCCACCTCCGCCGCTGCGCACTGTGTCTTAATTGCTCTATGCACACGCGGTCGAACAAAATATCATTCGCTTACATATCGCAATAATAATTCAATCATCCATTGAATCTGACAGCGATTCATTGACACCAATAAGAACAACATGATAAATTGTTGCGCTATTTCAAAACCAGAAGAATAATAAAATTCAAACGCCAAGTGGAAAACACAAAAGTCATAAATATAATTTCATCGATAAATCACCGTCGGCAAATAATCAAACACGACTGGATAATCGTACGAGTGCTGGCGGCGTGGCGACATCATCATCATCATCAAAAGGCAATAGAACCCCATCAGTGGGTTTGCCGCTTATTGCGATGACGGTCCACCATCAGAGCCACCACGTAGCGGCATTGAGTGGTATTACTGTACAAGCAGGCACGGGCCTGAATCTTAGCCGTATGGCGGGCCTCGAGGCCCATCGCGCCGGCCTCGATCACATAGATCGATTAACAAATGGCCATGATATACGAAACAATAATGATAGCAGTGGCGATGGTGGAAATATTGAGCAAAGAGTGAGAAGAAGGTACATTCCAGATGCATCAACAATAATGCCACACCGACCCAGTTTTATGATCACAGATATTTTAGGCGACGCACCAAGTCCGTCTTCCTTACATAGTCAAGAACCACCTGGAAGTCCATCATCGGCGCCTCGTGATCTTACGATAAAACCACCGAAAACGCATATCATAAAAAGAAAAAGAGACGAGGACAGTGACGTGAGTCATCAAGATAAAACTTCTGTGTCTCCTAATGGTAAGATATTTGTCATAACTTTAGTTTAATTTTCATTACTTTCATCAATCTTTCCTTTTTTTTCTATAATATTTTGTTCAGTTGGGTGTGTTTGTACGAAATGTTAGCGCCGTCGGGAGCCGGGTGCTTCTCATACATAGATGAGAATGAAAGAGTAAATGACCTTTTCAAAAACGTTTAGGCGATATATAATAGAGCTGAGAATTGGAGAGGATTTTTTCGTCCTCTAATTATCGACCCTCATCTTTTTTCTTTTTATTTTTTCTATGATTTTTTTTCTACCATACATAGTATATTATCGAGGTTGTGAATGTGAAATACTAACTATGAAGGAGCCGCATAAACACTATGACGTGTTTGTCTTTGGCGCGTTGAAGAGACACATCATCTATATATATATAAGTACGGGTCTCTCATCTTATTTCCGCTGACTCGGCGTGGATATAATCACAGGGTGGCTAATGGGCCTTACCAAATCCCGTTTTCTGGAATGAATGCGCAAGCCTGTCATTATATTTATTTTCTAACGTTACATGTACAAACATGTATAATTTTTATTGTTTCTTATTTATTTCCATTCTATTTTTTGCTGAGTTTTTTTCCTTCACTTTTTAAAATTTTTTTGTAGTAAAATCCTTGAATAAATGTGTCGAGGAAAAAATAGAAAAAAAATAAATCTGGTAAATAATATCCAAATATTTGACTAGAGGTGATTTGGGATTTTGAGAGGAGAAAAAAAAAAGATGTTTAAATGCAGAGGTTATTTATATAAATGATTCCACTTGAAAGCGAATTTTTCAGCGTTTGAATAGAAACACGTAGACTTTAACGCCTCCCCCATTTTTCTTCTCATATGAATAATCTATTTAAATAATTTTTCATCACTCAATATTTTATTCGTACTCAAAAATATCAGTACAATTGTACAATAAAATTCATATGAGAAAATCGCAACAACTCACGTAACGTGAAATAAACACATTTTATCTAAAACACAACACATATAAATTCAGAAAATAAACTGAACTAAATTGAACGTAAAACCCTCATAATTTCCATTCATAAATCCATAAAAACTCTTACTCACCACTTCAATAAATTCCGTATCGTTCTAACTAATGTATTTCCATCAACTTATTTAATATCTCCAATTCAAATCTTTATAAATTATTTATAATATCCAATTCCCTTTCTTTTTCTTCCTCCCCACACATACACATGAATACAAATATCTGTTTTATTGATGATTAAATCACAGGCATAAAAAAATTACGAAGCCATTGCCAATAACAATAATATCTTCAGAATAAAAAAAAAAAATAAATTAGAACGAAATAGAGTGAATGCATTTGAAATTGTATTCGTATATATATATTATACACATACGATATGAAAATCGCGTTTCCTCTATCCAATAACACACGCCTCCAACTCGTTTCACGTTATCGCTATACGACGATTATATACCGCGTGTGTTCACATATATATTTATATATATATATATATGTATGAGTGAGCGGGCACGAGGATAATCGTTTGTGCCGCGGCTATTTAGAGCCGACGGACAGAGAATTAATGAGAAATGATTAGCGAGAGTGGTGCACACATATACATACATAAATATAGCGTGTGTTTCGATGGGAATAAATGTGAGATTGAGAGAGGGTGAATAAAAGTGAGTAAGGAAAATAACTATGGCATTCCCACAAAGCACATGGTAAAAAGTCAAAAAGCGTGAAAACTCAAAGAGCAACGTTGAATGTAAAGAAAAAAGAGGAAAAAAAAAATGGAGAGTATAGAATGAGCGCGCGCGTGTATTCGAATCGACGTTAATCCGCTTACAGCGTGTGATGCCCTGATGGCTTCTCTCTCACCCGATGCGTTATGTACACAAATATATGAGTGCGAGTGAGAGAAAATAATAAAGGTTGTAGTGTACAAGGCGCCCAGTTTCACGCCCTGTCGGAGCGCCGGTGAAGTCGTATATAGCAATTGTATGACGATGACTAACACCACTATGCCAGTTTTTATAATCCTCAAACCGGAAATGATTGGCAAGCGTTTAGACTCTTTTCAAAACTGTCGTAGACATGATACAATTATCTATATACATATATATAAATTGTTGTATTTGACTTATGAACAGATTTGTGAATAGTTTGAACGGCTGTCGTCGGTTCGATCTGAACGATTGGTGGAAAGAAAGGAAAAATTTGGGTTTTATAATTTCATCCTCGCTCAAATACAACAATAAGAAATGTTTCATATTGAAAAAATTGATTTAAATTGACACATCCGGAAGTTGTGAATTTGAATACTATAAAATTGTGCAGGAGCACATTTCGTTATAATCCTTCAAGACAATTTATGAAGGACAATTGAAATTAAATAATAAATGTAGGTTGGTAAATTTATATTCTTATGTATTTATCATACATATATATATATGGATATATAGAAATGCTAATGATTGAGACGACACAAGCTTATGTTCGCGCAACTCATCATTATCTGTCGACAGCAGCGAAAGCTGTCACGGTGATCGGGAGGGGACGTATATAACACAAATACGTTTATACAATATATGATGTATACGTGTACGATGCATGCACGAGTAGAGAGTGTAGTCGTTGGGATTCGTGTTAGCTGGTATATATTCAACGCTTGTAACGAGATTCGCAAAAGCCTCTTAACCTCGCATTGTCGAGGGCAGACCTCGGCATCGCTCCTCGTCAACATTTACACACACTACACCTCTTTATTTCATATCGTTCATGATGGAGAAAGAAGAAACAGAAAGAAACGAAAAAAAAAAAAAATCTTACTTCTATTTCTTTTTTCATATATTCAAATGGATGAATATAAGTTGAGTAGAAATTGTGTTTAGGTGTGAGCTTGGATTGCATATTGTGGCTTCTTATACGCATTCTTTGTTCTGGATCCTAAAAGACAAATGACAGAATTCAATCCAATGTGTCATAATAATAATATATATATATATATATATATATATATATGAATTTTTTCTTTCTTTGACATAAATTTCTGTAGAATAATTGCATCTTTCAGAATACCATTGAAGTTATCTAATTATCATCCGAAAGTTGACAAAACGAAGAAAAATATGTGAAGTAGATACGAAAATTAAAAAATTCCAAAGAGGAAAAAGTAAAGAAATGAATTCGACAAAGTGCCGCGAATTCTCAACACGAATGGACACTCATACGCAATTAGCACGCGACGACGCGCACCGTAAGCGGGTGGAATATATAACAACACTGACGCGCACCCTTATACATTCTACACTGGCCGTGGGTCACGACCATATAGCCAAACGCGCCGCAGTTTGGTGTTGTGAACATCAATATAACATTGTAGTGAACATGCGTGAAGAAAAGGGGCGATGCAGGAGACGACAACGACGACAATAACATCAAGAGCGCCCGCGCTACCAAAGTTTTGTAGGTATATAAACTTGGTTGAATACTCGCTAACATGACTTTTGCGTGACCACTACAAACACACAACCAATATAAACACATAAACATGTATATGTCTATATATATATATATGTCCACTCTGTGTTTACCCCCCTGCGTTTGTCAACTTGTTTCTTTTTACTCTCCCTGCTTGATACCTGAACTTGAGGTTCATTTTCGACACGAAGAGATCTAGTAGCGTTGCTCAGCACCCGATTTTTTTTTTCAACATTTGTTTATAGAATTATTCACTCGGAAAAACATTGATTTATAATCATTTTAATATCAACAAATCTGAATTATTTATTGAAATGTCTCCTTCCCGCTGAGATAACTTTTCTTTCTCCAAATTAATTGAAAAACACAAAATGATTTCCCAAATGATGTGAATTAAAAATGAGGAAGTAATAAATCTCACAGCAAAAATAAACTAATAATTTCTCAATCAAATATCTCTCATAAAATTGAATTCATAAAAATTGCATTAAATATATCGATGAAAGTTGATAAAGAATCCAAAACGAGTGATCCATTCTCCAAATAAATTTGTCTCTCTTCATATCAGAATTGTTACTCAGTAGGAATGGAAATTGGGCAATAAAATCCGACTATATATACATCACACATTATTCCCAGCCTCTTTCTCTTTTCCCCGGAGGTGTTGAGAGGTAACACACAATGACTCGAGGGTCAAATTCAAGCACGCATATATGGATATACAACATACATGTATACATATATGTGTATAATAGTACTAGGGGAGAAAAAGAGAACAACCATAGAGGCTATATACGCCGGCGTTAAAAAGGCACAGGGGTTGCGACACAGCGTGTACGACATGGGTACTCCAGAGGGTAAACTCTCATGAATCTCGTCAATTCATATATACATACATACATACTTTTATTTTTTTTTCACGGCTCCGCCTTCGATGCGAATTAATGCGAGTCATTTATAGTAGTTGTTGAACGTCATTTGTTCCTCTCCTTTCTTTCTTTCTTTCTTTTTTTCCTAACTGAAATAGCCATTATATTTTATATGATAGGGTGTCGGTCAAAATAAACCCATTAAATATTTTCAAGTGTCATACAAAGATGGAAAATAAATAGAAAAAAAATGATGAAATAAACCAAAAGAAATCTGTGAATCATATTTGATTGTAACTTATCACATTTTATAATATATAAATATATTTTTCTTGTGTACCTTATGCAAACATGAGTGCGTGTCGTTAAATACGCGCTCATCATAGTTCTTGGAAGGAATATACAGGATAGATGAGCAATATAAGCAAATAAAAATAATGAAAAAAAAAGTGTCGTGGACACGCAAACTGTCATCCGCTAACTCCCATTGTAATAAAATCCAGAAGCATGTACACTCATACATGGTTAATAAACCATTGAGGGAAAGTTTTATGCACTTGTGAATGTGTATATATATTTTTTTACACAAGTGTGTAGCAGTGGGAAGTGCATGGCGATGATGTCGTGGGCAATACACTAATTACACCTGCATTGTCATGTGTAATTGCTTGATAAACATCCTCTCGCTTAATTCGTATATGTTCATTGCCGATAGTAAGAAAAGAATAAGTACATTCGTACACATATTAATGTAATAAATATTATTGTGTGAGCATAGAGAAATTTTTACATTTAATAGTATTAATAAAATGAATTGCAACATAGCGAAATGCAGTAAAATATTGTAAATTCGAATTTTTCTCATTTTCTAATTCAACAAAATTTTATAATTCTTGAATAAAAATAAAACTGTCAAAATTCTTATAACATATGCAATTTTTTTGTTACCACTGAATCAATTTTCATCATTGTATAAATATGTCCTGTGACTGATACGTAAACAGCGATAACAAACGTCAAAATTCTTTCACATGTATCGAAAATATCACTTGTGAATGCTCCACGAAACATCTCATGAAGTAAATATAACTCAAATGTTATCTCAAGTTACTTTGTAAGAGGGACGGGTCGGTGGAAAAAATAAAAAAATAGAAAAAAACTAACTGAAAAATAAAGTAAAAAAAGTTGGAATTGAGATGAAACTTGGGGAAAAAGTTTCAGCTAACGTCTTGGAAGTGTCTCAAAAAGAAAACTCTGTGCTGGATAGAGGAGAGGGGCTCTCATTTTAAGTGTATATCACATAGTAAATTTAGTTTTCCAAGCTCCGCACCGTTTCGCAGAACGTTCCTACCATCCACATGCATTCGCGTGTACTATAGTGGTATTATCCTCTTTTCCCATCTCACTATGCTCATGGTCCACCTCTGTATATAAACACACATATGGATGATGCATATATGTGAACATACTTGTATGTAATTTTCCTCCGGGAATGGCGGCCATTTTCCAACATGGTGGACGAGCCAGAGATCGTTCAAGCGAATCTGGCCGATCAAACGGGAAGTAAGAGCTGCGCTTTCGCCCGGGTTAACTCAATTTCATAGACTGTGCCTCCCTCCCTTTTTTTTCCTCCATTTCTCCCTTTTTATTTCTTGATGCTTTTATCCTTCAGAACATTTTACCAGTGTTGCAATTGCCGAGTCCATCGGCCATCAACTACGTATATAACCCACCCGCTCGTTCCAATCGATGAATTCATGAGAAAATGGACCTTTACAAAATAACCTCACTTTACGATTCATTTCCCTAGGGGAAGAAGTAAAATATCTACGATAAAAAGACTCACGTCTTAAAATCTATCGGTATCCATTACGCTACTGATATCTTCACCATCGAAAGAAAAAAAAAAAAAGAAAAACAGGAAAGGAATAGAAAAGCAACATTGAATGATGAAAATTCAGCATAAGGATAAAAGTATATAAGAAGAAGAAGAAGAAGAATTTTATATAAAAGACAATGCGCATCTATTTCCCCTGGGCATTCCCCTACTTGGTTGCGTTTCTAAGAATGATTCGCACAACGCGTAAATTGACAAGGCGACGGCGTGAAGTGATGCTTCTGCGTGGGCCAATGAAACACATCGGCCAATGGGGTCTTGGATGCGCGCGCGAGAACAAAAGATTAACGTGATTGCTTGTGCGCTGTGTCAGTAAAGTTAGGGAGGAAGTTTGAGTGAGCAAAAAAAAAGAATGAAATAAAAGAATAGAGTAAGACACAGGGACAAAAATACGTTCCGCAATGGCGAACTGCACATCGATTGAACTAAAAGAGAGCAATATAACAGTCACTTCCTGCGCGCATTTTACTACCAACATTATTTGTTTTTTCTTCCTAGATATAAACTCTTACATGATAAAGTTTATGAGTAACAATATTACGATTGTTATTTTATTCTTTTTTTTTTATCTATCTGTTTCAGGTATTAAAGAAGATGATCAAAAGGATTTATCAATTGTGCCAGAAAATTCACCGCCCAGTAAGAAACAGAGAAAAGCCCGTACTGCATTCACAGATACTCAATTACAAACGTTGGAGAAGAGTTTTGAAAAACAAAAGTATTTGAGTGTTCAAGATCGAATGGAACTTGCGTCAAAATTACAATTGACTGATACGCAAGTGAAAACGTGGTATCAAAACAGAAGGTATGTAAAATAATAATTGTAATAATAATTCTATAAAAAATCATCTGAATAAATGGGAACCACTTGATTATTTTTGAGGAGGGTTTGAATGAATCAGCTTTTTTTTTTTCTTTCACTGCTGGCACATCCATCTATATACATTTGCCTACCAACACAGCTATTTATTGCGATGGGGTCGCGTCGTTTAATTCGTACCGGTCCATTCATTTTCGGGAACCCGTATCGAATGCATGAACGAAAATCGCGGCGTTCGATAAAAGGAGTCTCGTTTAAGAAAGTTACACGCATCTCTTCGTCGCCACTTAAATACCCATGATGAAAGCGGAAGGCGTCAAATTGCTCCTTACTTCAAACTTCAAACACACACACATATACATACATTGTTCATCGTTCAAGCTCGTTTACGTGTGTCGTTTTTCTCGTGATTTTAACAACGCGCAACGCTGAAACATCGGGCGCATCATTCGAATTTTCTCCGCCTCACTCAGTAACACATAAAAAAAAACAAAAGAAGGAAAAATAACGTGAAGTTATTGCTATACTGACAAGGAGAATATAATCGCGTCTGTCTGGCTCAAAGGGACGAGGGTGATGACGAGAGTATTGAGTGTATTATGTACAGGCGCCACTGAATGACTTTGTAAAAAAAATGAGAGGATGTTGGTGCGCGTCATCACTGTATCTCCACAGACATATTATAGGAGTCAATACGTTCAAATTAAACATCATTAAATAAACCTTTCACGGATAATACAACGCGAATAGTCCATTAATTTTACAGAATTAATATTACGTATTTTTCCTTCTAAATTGAAATTTTTTCCGTTCTTTTCTTATTTATCCTTCTACTTTTCATTCTGTCATGTTAAATAATTGTTAAAGAAAAAAAGGACATTCTCACTAATCAATATAGTTTGATTACTCATAATATTTTCTACCTAAAGATAAACATTATATTATTTTCCAATAATCATTTTACAAATGATTCTTAATGTTAATGAATGTAAAAAATAAACCTACAAATATTCCAACAATTATCTCGTCGTTAATTCAATAATAATGAAAGTCCAAAGTGTATACACCACTTATGTATAATAGCAGTTGTTATTTAAATTATTTTGTCTTATCCAATTGGTTCATTATTTTTATCCAGAATAATGGAAAAACAAAAATAGATTTACTTTCAATTTCTACTGGTATTGCTATGTGATTTTATTAAGTTCCACAAATACCTGTTCAACCAGAAGATCACTACATAATAATTGAACAAAACCTGTGATTGCATTCATACCCATATATATATATATTTATTCTTTCATACACAATGTAAGAAATGAATATGAATGCACGAAGCCATACTTCGATTCCCCTCACGCTTTCAATTATATTTCCAACATTCGTTATATTCCAGGAACATTGGGAGGCGGGCAATCGTTACAGGTCGTTAAATTATCCCCCCGAGAAATCGTTTCTACTTATCGACTAATCACGGGCGTATACATATACATATGTGCGCTTATATATATATGCATATGTATATATGTAAATACACATATACTATGTAGAGATGTGCACAAAGTAAAGCGCTATGGCGTGACGTGTACATGCACGGCGCTTTTTCCCTTTTTTCTTTTCTTTATTCTATATTTATTCATAATTTTTTTCTTTCTCTTTCAGTGTGATATTGTTGTGTGTATTGTTGTATTATACTTAATCGTGCTCAACGCACGGTTATCGTGAAATCCATTAAACTCAAGGGAGAAAGGGTGAAGTAAGGGTTAAAAATCCACCTTCCTTCACATATTGCCGTAATGTTTAGTTTTTACACGGCATATCAACTTGAAACTTTCATTTCTTATCATAATTCATAATGATGATTTATGATGTTGTGATATTATTAATACATATTTTTCTATTGATTCATTTGACGTTTATTCAATGACTGGTTAAAATTTAAATTTATAAAGATAAAAATCGTGTTTATTTATAGAACAAGAGGAAGAAAAAAAAATTGAATAGAATGATGAAGAGAAGAGGACAAAATAAAAAAATAACAGTGATAGGATGGATGAAAGAAAAAAAAAAACAGACAACTACTGGAGAACGCGCGACTACCGCATAATACTCTAGAATTATATGAGTCGTCGCGTCCCGAGGGCAGGATCCTCTTACACGCATCGACTAGTTCGAGAATGCATCACCGTCAAAATATATAAATGTGCAGAACATTCGTCAAAGAAAATTATTAACTTTCATGTGCACGCGCGTTTGCACCTTCCGCATTTATATTTTATTTTCCTGCATTAGTCAGTGTTCTTTGTTCAATTTTACATGTCAATCTTTTTACTATTCATCGCGGTCAACACATGATGACATATTGAATGTCAACAATTGATAAATATAAATTCATATAATACATTTATGTAAAATGTCCAGAGATAATTGAACATCGTTAAAGACAGCGAGTGCAATCACGATTGTCACTAACATATACTGCAATATGTCTGTCACACTGCAATAACCGTGAGAAATATATATATGTGTATATGAATCCAGGAAGAAGATCTCACTTCCCACGCTAACGTTATAACGGCCACGCAATCATCATCATCAACATCGTCGTCCTCGCATTGTCCTACAATCATCACAATATATTTTTATCCAACCTAATTTTCTCCCTAAACTCAACAATGAAAATAATTATCGTCAATATATAGAAACAATCGATAGTAGAGTAACTATTTTAATTATTTTCACTCATTTGCGTGTAATTATATGTATGTATATAATACGAATGCATATATATATATATGGTTGACGTGTTTACGTGGCTAACGTGACGATGAATAGATAAAACTGACTACAATATGTATATGGTATATATCAATTATTTATTCACCACAATAGCCACTGGTAAATATATTATTTCCGTCATTTGTATCAAAACATTTATACATAATTGTGTCGATTTTGAGAGGGAAAATGTTTGTGCGTTTGTCATAAACTTCAAACATATATATATATATAAATTTCCGTTAGAAACATATTCAAGTGTGGTAAATTCGTCCACAAATATTTACACACATGAAGTATTTGTGTGTGTAAAAAAATATATACTTTTGCAGTGTAACTGGAAGCGGGACATAGTCATTTGAAAATATATGTCACCCCTCATATTTTTATGTTTCTCTCACTCGCTCTTATTTCTGTTGTGCTGTACATTTATATATATGTATATACTTTTGTACTATTATATTATTGCCATGCAGTAGAGGCAGTAGTGTGTCGCGCGACGGGGCTCCCCTTGTGACCGCAGACAAGAAGCCAGAAACCAGAACTACTGCCATTATAAATACATTAAGTCTTCTTGACTATTATGTATATAGGTACTGCGTGCGGACGTTTTTTCTTTTTTATTTTATTATTACTTTTTCTCTGTGTTTCTTCCATTTTTTTTATTCCTTTCCTCGTGCTGAATTTACGCAAAAGAATAACAGATAAAACAGTAATAGCTGGTTCATGGATTTGTAATTTTTCTTCTCTTCCTCTTTTTATTTATTTTTTTTTTTTTCGGTTTCTATCGAATAAATAATATGTTTGATTCAAAGTTCTCATTGCTATATATGTATTTGTATGTTTACTTTATCTTGTTGGTAATTGAGATTTGAAATTCAATATTGTTTGCTGTTCATTTGCTATTGTATTTTGTCAATATCGAATTCAATATTGATATTAATATCGAAGAATTGCAAGCATGACGTTGGAAATAAATACATAAAAATATAATAAATAAATGAGTCCTTGAATATTTGTTACATTAATATTCAATTATTGATATCAATTAAAAATAAAAAAATGCGAATAGGTCTCATATTATAAATTATATAAATCAATTCACATCTCACTGACATAATTGAATCATTCGTGAATACACATTTTCTATTTATCTCTTTGGCTCACTCACTAAAACCCCAAACGTCATATAAATAGTATACATACAATAAACACCTATCCAAAACCAGGTGATAAATCAATGACGCTCGAGCGCACTCACAAGGGGTGCGGTATATACTGTAGGCCAATTAAGGGTGTTTTAGAGTGGCATATAGCCACAGTAGCTTCAAAATGAAAGAAAAAAAAAACATCTCTGGTAGTGAACCAGTCTCGACAAGAAAGCAGAGAAGAAGGGTGTAAATACTTTTATGTGTCTGTGTAACACGTGAAGAGCAAGGAGCAATTGAATACTTTCCGGGGGTATTAAAAAACATTACTCATCACATAATCGCGTCCATTTGGCCACACATTTCCATTCTCTCATCACATACTAAGAATAAAAATTCGCGTTCACCATAGCAATGCATCTTTTTCATGTCAACAAAATATGAAAAATGATATTTGAACTGTTTAAAATTCATGAACGTACTTTTACAACTATTACAACCCTCATCATATATACACCAAAGATGCGACTTATAAATTTAGATCACTCATATGTATATGTATTCACCCTTCAACAAATTTTCCAAACGATCAAGTCATTGTGCACCAAGATACAATCACTCATTGAAAGGCATAAAAATAAATGATACTAATAATAAAAATGATAATATTAAAGAATGAAAAAGAAGAAGGTTTCAAATTGACAGAGCACCTGTCGTAGTATAAAGGTATAAAATAAAATATGTACCTAGAGTAGTCATTTTTTCTTCTTGCACCTTCATCCAAGAGAATTTTATGAGGGATGTTCACATAACGGTTATAAATACATTTAGGAGAAAGTCCCGAGAAAGTTTATTATGGAATGAAATTAAAAATTAATTTGAGACATGAAAATGAAAAATTGCAACATTTTCCAAACTGAATGAATTATTCGTTTTTTTTTGTTTATTTAGTATATGAAGAAATAATCATGAATGACTGTGGTGCTTTAACTCCTACATCATATTCTACCACAAAATATCATTCTCACTCCTTTTTTGTACGTTCAAAGTGTAAAAGTCTTGATATATCTTTACGGATGGCGCGTGCATGTGGATATAAGGTCTCTTACATATTAGACACTTTCATAACTTCAAACATAAATCTGGCTTTTATGTAAAAGCGTTGGGCGTATGAGTGTGTGCGTGGCATGATACGCGATGATTAGCCACTGAACTCCATGGGCTATTTGTTAGTATAATAAGGGCCGCAGTGTGGCCCAACGTTAACCACTTGGTGGCACGCCACCCCGTTTTAGAGTAATTTTCCTTGGAGATCGGTGGGGGATTTACATTTATATACCGCTTGGGCGTCGTGCATCGACGAGGGTCAAGGGAGTTCTATACAGGAGAAAAAAGAAAGGAATAACTGAAGGGAGTGGCGCCCCCGATCGTTGTTATTAAGGGTGTCTCTATATATGTACATATTGTAAGCCAATGGAAATTGTTGATTACTCGTAGCGATTCGTAGGATTGTACTACAGTACTATACCATTTAATGCCTTCTTTCCCTCCCTATCATTTGCTCTTTCCTCCCACTCTCTTTGTGCACAAATATACTCATAGATGTATAAACCTCGTGCCATTTTACAAAAGCGCCAGTAGAAATTCCCGGTCCGATTTCTACGTGCTTCCGGCAATTTTCTTTACTTGATGTCTCGATATTTTGGAGCTCTATATCACTTCATAGTATACCAATGATCATGAATGTAATCGCCAAATACAAATACAGTCATTTTAATTGTACTTAAATATTCTTTCTCTTCTTCATCTTTATTGATTTTTTGTTCGACGGAAAAAAAATGCTGAATTTTTCTAATTATAACAGAATTAAAATTTTCGTCTTTACAATTATTGTTTCAGAACAAAATGGAAGCGACAGACAATAGTGAGCTTTGAAATCTTAGCTGAAGCTGGTAATTACATGACATTCCAAAGCATGTATGGATCACAAGCACCACCTGGAGTACCACCAAGACCGTCGTATTGGTATCCAGGCGCACCAGTACCACCACATAGTGAATTATTTTATCGACAAGCGTCAGCAGTAGTGCCACTACAAAAACCAATGGCTCATCGTTTTTATCCACCAGCAATGCAAATGCTTGCAGCTGGCCCAAGTGGTCCATTAGGAAATCTCGCTGCAAGTTCGAGCTTGTCAAGTTTAAGCAGTTATTATAATCGTGAAAGTCCAGAAATGATGCAAGACGTTGGAGAACGTGAACATTTAGTTCGCGCTTCAATGCAACGAGCAAGAAGTAAGAGTTCAGACCGAAGTCCACCACCAAGAGAGGACACACCACAAAGTATGAGAGTTGATAGTGACGATGAAAGTATAAATGACATTTAGGACTTTACTGAAATACTACAGGATAATTAACACAATTGACTGTAGAGACAATTTAAATCCAGTCAATAAAAAAAATGAAAATAAATGAGATAAAATTAATTGTGAATTCTCCCGGTGAACTTTAAAATCAATTTATCAATTTGTCAATCATTTATTTTCCATTAATGTGAGTTAGATTAACTTTCACTCAATTGTTTGTCTGTTTTTTTTTTCATCCTCTATTATATTTTTTTATGAATGTGACCGGACAACGGAAATGGGGAAAGGTGATATGGGCCATGGGTGAGAATCCAGTTTTTGACATTTGAGATTTGTGAGCAAATATTACACTCATATTTATACACATGGTACACGCACGAACAGAAGATACACAGGATGTGACTTGTGCGGTTGACCAACTTCGAAAGCAAGAAAAAAAGAGTGAAAAAAAAAAAGAAAAAAGAAACACTTTGCATAGATGAATCGGTGTTGATGATGAGTGTGTTATACGTGCGCTAAACGAATTAAAGACAAATATGTGCGTGATGTAGAGAAGAAAAAAAATTGTACTACGTGAATAATATGTGTGTATGTGCGTGTACTTTGAATATGATGAACATACAAAGAGAGTTGAAGAAGCAAAGAAAAAGAGGCGGAGTAGAATATTTTTTAAATGTGCAATTTGTGTTGCCAATGCACTCTCTAAATACACCGGTATCGAGACATTTGGATTGAACTAATGGTATACTTGAGTAAAAACAAAATAAAACAACAAGAAATAATAAATATATAAAAGGAAATAAATATGGATACACACGCGAATGTGTGCACAATTAATTTGACATTAGTCTTGGACGATCTGAAAATACAGAGTTCTTCAACTGCGAGCCGTTTGAATGACACCCAATTATACAAGATTGCACTGAGCATTGCGGGAAAATTGCATACAGTGATGAGGCTGAAGTCAAATGTGAAAAACAAAAGAAAAAAAATTAAAGAGAAATACTGTTCACTATACAAAATTGTTCCATTTTTATTTTCATTTCTATTTTTGATTTTTTCCTTTCAAGTCCCCAGTTTTTCAATTGTATTACAAATACTTGGAATGCATTATGCATGTGGTTGTATATATTATTAATAGCGCTGCATACTTGATATATGAAGAAAAAGAAGGAGAAGGGCATGAAAGATATTGCGGACTTTCGTTTCATTCCTTTTTTGTATCATTATGTGACGTACAGGGAAGTAGAGAGGATCATACGATTAGGTTTCACTATGATTCACATTCATGTATGAATTAAGTATTGTAAATATGCTGTACGCTAGAAAGAAAACGGATTTAATAAAAAAAAATAAAAAAATATACGTAAAAACTCGACTTGCGAGACTGATGGCGAATGTGTGAGTAGAAAAAGAATGCAAGAATAAAGATGAGAAAAAAAGATTTTGTGCTGTAGAAAAAAAAAACAGAAAAAAGAATTTTAGCACTTCTATAGGTTGTAAGTTGACGCCAATGGAATGAAAAAAAAAAAAAAATGTCCAATATATTAAAAAATATTTTTCAGAATCAAATATACGTATTAAAACATGAGCGTATGTAAAATTATGCTCAATTTTCTGTTGTCTCTGTGACACACAAAAGCACACAATTCTCTGTCAATAATTCGGGTGGAGAGTAAAAACAGAAGGTGAAGAACAACTAAAAGAAATAATAAAATAATAAAAAAAAAAAACACAAACTGCGTTTGATGAATTTACCAGTATTATGAATGTAAAAAAAAAAGAATTAGAACTTACGTGATGAGCAAAGATGAATGTGAACGAGAAATTGCTTTAAATGACAAATAGTATGAAAGCTAAATAGAAAAAAAAAGATCCTAAACTCACACATACATATTACCAACGATAATTTACGCATCGAATGCGTACGGAATAATAAAAAATAAACAAGCCGGCGAGCTAACAAAAAAAAAGGGAATGGAATGTTATAACTTGTTGGCCGTGCGATTAAAACGTCAAGTCTTGCAGCAAGAATGAAAAAAGGAAAATAGCGATACGAAAAATTCCTTATTGCTTTGTATAATATTGTCTGTATAGCGAAAAAAAAAAAAAAAAATTATTATATGGAAAATATATTATACTGAATTTATCTCTACGCCTCATATATATTTCATTCACCCTTGGCCATCAATATATCCATAATATATTTAATATATATTTTGCATTTGCCTACTGTACGGCAATTATATCAATTACACGAGGAAAAAGGGTTATTTTGTGGCTATTAGGGTAAACTTGGTAGTTCCCTCTTGAGTTCTACCAATTACGTAAAATTAATTTGGTGCCCATTAGCGGTCAGACATTGAATAGTAAGGGAATAACTAACGATTTTCTAGCCAGTAAAGTCATCGGACCGGGACACTTTGGAGTTGTAGGCTCACCCACCGTAAACTCCAACTCTCAGTTATACAATATATAATATACATATAAATATATATATATATATATAAACTCACCAAAAGGTCCTTCACCCTTCTCTCGTCCAAATATTTATTTGTAAAATGACGACACACATCAATTGACGATGGGAAACAGTCACAGAGTCTCGATGGAAACCGAAGACGAGTCGATGCATGGGTAGAACTAGCAGCAGCAGCAGCAGCAGGCAATAACCTGATGGCAACAAAAAAAGGATGTGGTTAACCCTCTACACATGAATATACATGACTAAATCAAGCTTTTACCAGGCTTCTGCATCCTGGCAAAAATTTTCTCCCCTCGATTGCGCATTGGCTTGTGGGGAACGCAAGAATATAACATAAACATATAAAGGGTATGCAAGATAACAGTGGAAAAAAAAGGAAAGAGTAAAGTTTAAGGTGAGTATAAAAGCGTATAATATGTGTCCAAGCGGTGGAATAAGAAGAGGCACCTGCCTCTCGTTGTTAGTTTGTTCGTTCGTTGCTTGTGTGCGCTATCTCATCATCGACGACGAGTGGCGAGAAGTCGAGCGCGTCTATATACAGTATATAGTCGACCAAGAACTCCCTCTGTGGCGAACAGAGATGTTATCATAAGCTCCAAGACCAGCGGACCACTTATATCGTTAATTGCTCCGACTTCCGTTTTACCATTTGTGCTCACTACGCGTGTGCCTCCTTTACCTTTTCACACTCTTGTTTTTATATACATATATATATATATACATAGAGATAAATGTTTAGTTTAGTCTTTGATTATTGAACTGATGGCTGAATTAAATAAAATCTGATTTCTTGTTTTTATCAATTTTCATAATAATTTTTAACGCAGTGAAAATCAACTACAACTGAACGAAAAAAAAATATTGAAAAAAATACAACTCAACTGTCCCGTTCATTTTAATTTATTCCCCATAGATAGATAGATATATATATATATATATATATATGATACGTGGCTCCAATCGCTAGTGTGTCTATTTTGACGAGAATATCCTGACGCATGACACGGTTCATCGCGTCTAGATTTGTATCACGTGCAAATGTCGAGTCGTAATCGATTCCACTCGACTATTATCAATAGTATATCGACGCGAGCATTCATGTCAGTAGAATTGTAGATGAGTATGAATGTGTATCGATAGATAACTACATACATAGACATATAAATAGAACAGCGAGAGGTTGGAAGAGGAATAGAGGCGAGGATGAAACTCGTCGTTCGCTTCGTCGCTCACACATGATATGACAAATGGCGTTGTGGAATGGAGTTGTCGCTCATTCGTCCAATATAATAGATCTATATGTATGTACACAGCTACACAAACACAAATACATTGGCTAAAACATAAACGTCATGTGGCAAATATTTTATTGTTTTTCTTAAAAAAAAATATATAGAATAGAATGAAAAAACATATCAACATAAATTTATTTTTGTAATATTTGAAATTAAACATTATCTTAATATAAAATCAAGGATATATTTGAGCTAATGTATGTATATTGTATATTTAGGGTGATTGTAAAGTTAATGAGTCATTGAGATCGCGATAACTAACGAATGTTTAGTCAACAGAGTGTGTATGTGCACACAAACGTTGTAATGTGACTTCCTCGCTCATAATTTTTGGGTTTTGGGTATTAAATGCCTGCACACATGTCGGTTCAATTTGAATATTATAATTGGTCAAAATGATTATTATCATTGTGGTTAATCATGAGATGTGATGAAGGAGAGAAAAGGACAGAGCTTTCTGCTCTTCGTTGTCATTTAAAATTGTTTCGAATGGGTAAGCTTTTGGGTGAACAGATGGTGATTTTTTTTGGGGCCTGATTACGATGAGACGATGTAAGAGAAGCCCTGAGGTAAAATAGTGTTTTATTTTTTTCGTCTTATCACCTATAAAGATCCGTTCCGAGTGGCTAATTCAACGTCTTTAACCTGTAAACATTATTCACACGCTTCTTTCTTCTTTTATTTTTTGTTCATATTTTTCCCCTTTAATATTTTCTTAAATTCAGCTTCGAATTATGGCAAAACGTGCAAACGCTTTTATTTTTTATTTTTTTCTATATTATACATCTATGAACTTCCTCCGGAAGTCACAATTAACGCGAGCAAACGCAATCATTTTTGAGATTTTAATCTGTCAATGGTGTTGTGCGCTCGTTTGGAAAAAGAATCCATCATTTACAGAGTTGTTGTAGTTGGTTTTTTTTTTCTTCATTCTTTTTTTATAAATGAGTGAGAAAAGAATAAAGAGAATTTGTTAATCTGCGGATAAAATGCGTTAAAATATTGAATGATTCCGGAAACACACACTTATATCGTTAAAATGTTGTACGGAAATTTCTGAGAATTGACGAGCAAGATCCGGATGTCAAAAGATAGTATTAAATATATTTATATGTGTACGGTCAGTTGGATGATGAATGGTAAATCATTTAGGTAAAAATAGTGGGTCCTCTGGGGAAAGGACTATTAATTATGACAAAGGGACCGCGAGCAAAGAGTCCATCACGTATAGCAATTCTCTCGTTGGAGTTTTGAAGAGAGAGAACAACAGCGAGGGCTTCCCGGTGTGTTTCGCTGAAAAAAAAAAACCAAGTGAGAGAGGATGATGAAAAGTATATATAAAAAGAGCGCGGCAAGTTGAAAGAACCAAACGATTAGTTACTTTAACCAAATTGTTCTTCGGACAATGTGAGGTATCCCTTCTATTTTTTCCTCTCTTTAACAGGTGGAACATATATATATATATTCTTTCTTTCCATTATTACATATAAAAAAAAAACAATGTTAAATGAAAATTTCTACTGGAATAATGATGGAAAACAGATTTTTTCGATAAAATCATGACGAAAGAAATTTTTTTTTCCCTCCATATTAAATAACAATGACTTTGCTTCTCATAAAAATTGAACAAATTTCAAAATTCTACAGGTTTTTAATAGAAAAATAGCTATTTCAAATGAAATCATTTCATTGAAATATTATAAAGAAAATAAAATTCTCTCAATGAACTCACGATGGCCAACATTTTTTCTCTCCCCATAGGATTCTTTTCCTCCCTATATAGTCAGAGCGATGATTTAAACAGTAATAAGTATACAATTATACCGAGTGGCAAAGTGACTATCAATGGTATAAGAGCATTGTCATGATCATTGTGGCTGACGCAGACAAGACAAGAGGAGGATGATCGTCGTCCATTTGTTTCACGTCGGGCGGCAACAGCGGCGGCATTGGAGGCATCAACGCGCGCGCGAGCACGCAACTTTCGTCTGTAATTTCGTACGTCAGCGCCGAATATTAATTCGAATTCTTTGGCGTGGCGCACACCACCACCGTATGGTGTGCGAATATAAAAAAGTAAAAAGGAAGAGATGAAAAAAGGAAATATGAGAGAAAGAAAAAAATAGATAAATAATAAAATGGGGAAAAAAATAGAAGAAATGGAAATAGCTGAACACACCGGCATCACCATCATTATTATACACTCGGCTTTTTGTCCTGGGTAAATGGAGTATCCTCAGTAGCAAATGAACACGCGTGTTCGATTTTATTATACGTGCATTGTGCTCAATGAATATTTTTTCGGAGACTCCCTGTGGCGGATAAGTGGAATCGTTTCGATATATCTCTCGCATGGTGTGCGATACACAAATCTATACATTAATCTTGATGGTCATGATGATTGTGATTGTGATGATGATGACGATGAAAAGTTGAAGAAGAGAACTGATACTGCATTGCTTCTTCATCAGAAGTCAATCGAATCTTTTTATTGGATGTATATTCATGACGTGACGATTTCAAATTTACTTTACACCCTGAAAGAAATTGTGTTCAATACTGTCAACATTTATATTTATATCAATTATCTATTACTAGAAACACTTCCGTTGGTTATAAAACTTACATTCTCCATTGAATTCCATTAATCATCCGTAGATTATAATTTGTATGTTGCAAATGAAATATAAATAAATTTATTTATAGACAAAAAAATTGGAATGGAAGTGGAGAAAGAGGGTGAATTAGATGAGGGGCGTGATAATTAAGGCGCTATGTAGTAAATAGAATGTAGTGTATAGGTTATATCCAAGTGGAATATACATAACTTCGTGACATTTATTGATGATGGTAACACACTGCCATCTTTTAACCACCGCAGCGATGAGAATCGCACGAGGGGCGCAGTGTTGAAAAAATATACCAAAAAAAAAAAAAAAAGAAAAGATAAAGTAAAAGAGTCGTAAGATAGTGAGAGAGATGAAAGAAAAGTATTAGAGGCTAATTTGGCACAACCTACCGGTTGTTAATTTTAATTGCAAAAATAATTCGATGAAATCTTTGGCTGGAGATATTGAAGAAAAAAAAGAAGTGAGAAAACATGAACCAGAGAAAATGAATAATAATTGTGAAAGTAATATTACGTGATGGTAATTAATCGTCAATATATAGTTACATGCATTTGAAAGTAAATGAACTCACTGAAAATTTGTCCCTCACGTATTTTGTCGTTAAATATATAATTTGTCAAATGTGTCAAGTGCCAGCAGTGTCAGAACGACACTTCAAGATAACGCCGCCACACATACCACTTCTTTCATTCCTGTCCATGCCTACTGCACATATAAATCCCACATTAATGAAGCGTCAAAAATTTTTAACGATGTAACACATTGAATACTTTATACGACCCATTGCATACCCATTTATATCATTTCAATATGCAATATTCGAAAAGATCCATGACATTTTATGAGTAATTTGCCATGTAAAATCTTTTATATTTGTGTATTATCCTCGACGTATTTTTCCATTTCCTTCCTCTGTTGATAATCATGAACTGAACATTTAGCTTCAATATAAATCCACACTTTGTAAATATTTCAGGGTATAATTAGGATGTCTCCCACTAACGTTCCGCTTGAACAGGTACAGAGGATTAAAAGTGTGGGCGTGTCAAAATAATTCTGAAAAGAAAAGTCAAGAAATTGAAAATGACACGGGCGAGTGAAGCGAGTAAAACTTGTGGCAATGACCAGTTCTAGTAATTACTGTATTTCTCCACCCAATTTTTCTTTTCACTCTTTCTTCATTAATGAAAAGATGGTTACCACAAGTATACACCAAACATGACAATGGAGAATTCAACAACTCGTTCATCATGAGTATCACAATATCAATAATATCAACTAGACCCCCATGAAAATAATTCATTCTAATTTTATATTTGCAATAAAATAATTTCCTTCTTTCACGAATTGTGAGTTTGTCGTTCACCAAATAATCTGCAATAATTCATATTGTGTTAAATGAATAGAAAAGCATTGAATTAAAATTCCACAAATCATCAAGAATATCATAAAATGCAAATACACACCTGCTCAAAATCCATCTTATCTCACATCTCCTTATATAAATATCCAAACTTCTTTCACTTTTCCAAACAAGCATAATACAAAAACCCCGTGCGGTGCATTGCCGGCAAACAATTCGACTTAAATCCAATTAAGTTGACCCCAGTGGTTACAACAATAACACAAGCACAATGCGCTTTGCACGTCGACAGTACTACACACCATACCGGGGACTTAATACCCCTTGCGTTTGCCACGCCTCATCCCACCCCCGTTACGTTCCTTTTGTTTCGCGGTTCATTTGTCTCTTCGCGTTTCACCGGCCCACTCTCGACCATCGACACACACAACACTATTCCACGTATATTCCATTAGAGGATGAGAGAGAAATATTGAAACAGTGGCTGTGAGAATGAAAGAGAAATAGAGATTGAACCATAAAGCGATAAATTAAAGCTCTGCACAAATAGAAAGTGGAAGCAAGATAGACTGTGCAAAAGCGTAAAAGCATCATTCCCCTATATATAAACTACCAACATTATTATACTCGATCGGGCCATAGTTACTTCCCGAAGATGTCGCTTTTTGTCAGAGTTATGGCCACGTCGTTAATTCTCCAGCTTCAATCGATTGTCTCCTATTCGTAAGCCTTGAATCAAATGAATGTATACAACAATTTCCCTACAATAAAGTCGTATATTTGAGATGAAAATAAAAATATATATCAGAATCATGATGCAACTATAATTTACACCAGTATAATCGTTTACTACTTCCAATAATGGAGAATTTTTTCCAGTCAGCTCATATTATTCAATTCTAATGATCGTCTCTGATCAATTCATCAGTTCATATTGTGAAAAGTACTTTACACAGTTAAAGAAAAAATTTCTACACTTAAATGAGATTGTTGAATCGGAAATAAAGCTTGAGTGCAATTGCTTTTCCATGAATGATCATTAATTATTATGAGGTTCCAACTCATTTCAATAATAAAATATTGAGAATAAAATTTGATATTTTATGTCCGAGAATAATGTCTAAAATGCATTTGCATCAAGAATATTTTATTTCTGACAAATATCATGAACGTTATCATTCGTATCAAGAATGATATTTTAATTCAATAGTACGTTCATTGCGAACGTACATTTGTGTATTCACATACACAATAGCACTCATATATTGTCTTCCAGTATCCCTATTCTTCCATTTGTATTTTTTTCCGGTCTCGTCATCGCTTCACAATCGTTATAGGCAACTACATCCCCATATAATAATGTGCCACGATTCCATAGCCATTTAATTTCCAAACTATCCATTCTCTCATTGCGAGGGAGGTGAGAGTTGAAGAAAAAAAGACGAACAAGCAACAAGAAGAACAACAGCATTGGAAATAAACACTAAAGTATGAGAGAGAAAAAGAAGTAGTATAAAATTGTCCAAGTTATATAGCTCAAACATTCTCTACGTTGGTATATATCCCCTTCAAATGACAGTAATATTCCTATAGCCTTGTGGTTTTGTGCACCATAGCCTGATTATAGTCTACTTCCGCCGCGTAAACAACGGTCTCTGGGCGAGGTGCCTTCATTCTCTTTGATGGCCATCCAAAAACTCCACCCGCTCTCTCCTGCAATATTCTCCAACTGAATTCTGTGACGATGGCAGGGGCCACGTTGAATTATCCCTTTTTTCCATATATACATAAACATATTATTATTATTTTTTTTCCATACACATCAACAATAACCTTTTGCGAAGAATTTTTCTCGCTCATCAAAAACAAATTCCGACTAAAGCGACCCGTTTCAAATGTCACCTGGATCATATTTGGGGGTTAAGCGTATGGTTTTTCCGGTTGTCGTCAGAAACGTCCAATTATGAATTTTCTTCACATAAAACATTATATATATATAGCTATTGGTGACAGCTGCATCTAAATATATAGAAATTATCTATTAATTACGCTTCATTACTATTAAATTCATTTATAAATATACACCAGTACTAACTAAGTGGAGAAAGAAAATAAAAGAACAAATGAAAATGAATACCTGACCTGTGTTTACACTCAGCACAAGCGAGTAAATTTTGTGTACATAATACATAATGAATTGTCTTCCATTTCGGTTACTCTGCAAACGTGTAATTTTAAACTTTGAGAAACTGACTGCATTCACATTATTATTTCACATTTTCCATCTTCCTTCTTTGTATACTTTTCTTTCCTATTGTATTAATTCCGTTGCTCTGTCTCATGGGATCCACCTAATTAGGTGGAGACATCTGTGCGCAGAGGCTCTCAAACGTAATTGCGAGTAACGACGCACATAGAGTATACACAGAAAGACACACACAAAGTGTGTGGTGTTGTGCCATGCATGTTACTTGCAAGCAGTTGGTTGGCTTCAACTCGTTGCGCTTTATAGCAAAAGAGAACAACCAAAACGAGAAAGAGAATCAGCTAGAGCAAGAGAGATATGAATTCTGCAAGAGGCACGTCCCCCTTTGGATCTCCGTAATTTTACACTAATCCCCCAGGCGCGCATGAGACGAAGAAAATATTATCCCTTTGCCAATTGCAATATAATCTTTCTATCTATTACAAGCGGCTCGAGCGAGAGCATTTCTATATTTTCTATATCTATATATTTATATCTATTTACTGACATACCTCATCGTACATACCTCGTTCAGAGTTGAACTCAAATAGCTGCATACACTCGCATAAATATACACACACAACAATCAATATAATGACGTAAAATTAATATTCTTTTTTTATTCTTTTTTTTTCCATTATCGTCCTCGTTTTCCAGTCAACTCTCTCCATAGCTGTAGATATCAATGTAGAAACATTTATATATACATTATATATGTATATATCCTCATGTCAATAGTAATAATAAAAAAAAAAGAAATAAAAATTTACCAGTGCGCGCAATCATCGGTTTGAGAGATATTAAAAACCAGTTATAGTGTCGTCAACATAACGATACATAATCCTTCATCACTTTTAATCTCTGGCACTCTCTCTCTTTTCCCCCCCTTACACACAATTTTCTGTCACTCTTTACAACGTTATTTATTATTATACTTTTTTTTGTATACACATATATATATATATGTATTTATTTTTTCGTTAATTTTTTTATTCTTCCCATTCAACGTCCTATCGTCTTTCAAATTATTCTACTTCAATGATCTCTATTATCGTACGCTTGAATCACCACCATCGCGCGCGCGTTGCGTGCTAACCGCGACGTAATCGTTCACCAATCGAGGAATCGCTTTCTCACGGTGAACACATTATGTGTGGATATATATTTGTGGATGAGCGTGAGTGTGTATGTATGTGTGTTCGTGTGTAGATATAAAATAGATATATATTTCGTCGATGTACATGTTTGATAGTTAATACCTTTTTGCGGTGTATAATATCGATGACTAAGAATATATAATATATTTATCCATTTGTATATTACCACGAGTTTAATTCCTGTACATATAATGTGTCGTGATTGCAATCACAATGACGTATATATACTGATGATTAGATTGCAGTGTTGTCTAACCGCCTTTTAGTGTACAAACTTTGTGACAAATTGTTAACTTTATGGATTATAATCAACATTTTATGGTGTTTACTTAATACATTGTGGAAAAAAATATTCTTAAGAGAGTGGACGAGAACTAATCGATCATAAATAATTCAACTGATTTTACATACATAATTTTTTGATATTATTTCTTTTTTTTTTCTATGATTGAAATCTATTTTAATGTACTGAGAATTAAAAAATTAGCTGATCAGATAATTTAGTTTATTTATGGTAACGAAAATGTAGAAGAGTAACAAATTAAATATTCATTAAACAAAATTTATAATAATTTTTTTGTATCTTCAAATTAACTTTTTGCTGTCTCCAGAAAACTCTTCCTCTCACCTCCTTTTCCACACTTCTACTTTCCCTTCTTCAAATGGCCAATTTGCAATCCTTTATTTAGTCAACAAGATGATGAAAAGACATGCGGTTGACTTGTCGCTCTCTGTATATTCATTGCCGATCCATTAATCCCTTTCGATACCTCATGCACTCTTCCACTTTTATTTTCGCTACTTCTCTTCATCACTTTATTCTTATATTTCTCTTCTTCATTCTTGTTCATACAAATTTCAACCAGGTCTAACTATCATCAATCGTTTTGGAATTTTTACAACACTCAAGAGAATTTTCTCGCTCGAATTAGCAATCCGTCAACAATTCGTAACGGCTCAAATATGCAATTCACAATTTAACACAATGTCAAACACAACTCGTACATTTATATTGTACATATACAAATGAATTTGGACATGGTTTAAGTATTCCTTTTTATTTTATCCTTTCGTTTCCTTCTTGTATATATTAAAGAGAAAGAGCTTTCTCTCTGAATTCATTATGTTTCATATTGCAGGAGTTTAACCATCCTATAAAATTCGATGACGTGTTTCATCTTACATTTAACCTTTTATTTCAATTTTTCTTCTCGCTTAAAAGTCATGTGGACTCTACAACTCAATTATTCACAATTCAATCTTTGACATTTTATTATTGGTCATTGATGTATGTATAAAGATAAAAATTGTATATATATTTTATAAATCGTTTCAAGCATTATGCTAATGTGCTCTAATCGACTGAGACACCTCGACAGCGCTTCGTCGCCCTCCAATCCCATGGTATTTCATAATGAGAGTCGAATCTTTTAAGACCGGAACTTGTTCTTCAATATTTAAATACTGACACAAAATATGGATAGACGTGTAAAATCATAGGGAAAGATCTTTCTTCGTTGAGTCGCACTCAATTTTTCATCTTTATCTTAAAACGAAAGAAACGACCGTTCGAATCATCGTAAAAATCACAATTATTATTCACAAAATAGTATGAAGAATTGAATTTAAAAACAAAAACAAATCATAGATAAAAAAAAAGACGTTGCAGATAATAAATAATTTTCGCAACGTCAATTTCATTGCATACATAAACAAATGATTGTAAAAACCATAATTTTCTCCCATTTCCAATTATAATCCCACAAAATAATATTCACAGTTATCATTAACTTCAAAATCATTCATCACATTTAAAACTTCAAATTCTTTTCCATATGGCTTCATAAAATACAAAGTAACATTTGGTATTTGATACACACAAGAAGAAATCAAAAGTTGACGAGAGTGCACGTAAATGAGATCACGGTAGAAATGAGTAGGGAAAGGAGTACAAAAATGGAGAGAATAAAAATGAAGAAAAAAAAAAAACGAGTGGAAGCCTCTTATGAAGTTCCAACGGCTCATCCTCTTGGAAAAGACGTCCACGACCTCCCACGTGGTTGAGTAACATGATATGGATTGGTATATATATACAAATATATATGTAAAGGTGTCTCTCTCTCTCTCCTCTGCTTTTTATTTTACATATAACCGGGTGACGATCCCGATCTCTAATTGACCGTGGCTTTTGGAGTGAAGCGATGATCTTAAAGCGTTCCATCGAACAGTATAATCATTTGGGACGTGGGACACTGTATCATCCTAATTTAATAACTCTCGAGCCCCTACTCGGTAACACGAGAGATGAAGCGTTCTATGTTCGTCTCTCTTTTTCTTTCGTTATCCTCTCACTTCATATATAACACGTATTTTAGTCGCACTGTTGTGTCGCTGTTCGCAACTTAAACAACTTTTAATCATTAGGACATAATTTATAGCCATATATTTCTGTTTGTATTTTATAGACAAACATAAACATTTTTTACTCCACTTATTCGACAATATATTTTATTCTATTCAATGTAATTGATTGTACAATATAAACCAATTTTCTTCTCATTTTTTCCAAATAAAAATGAAAAATTAACTAATTTTCATAATCTCAAATCACTCTGTCTAATTCCAATTCACAAAACTCAATACTTAATATTTTTTATTATCAGTACACAAAAATACTATTGTCTTCCTCTTGATTCGAAAGACAATATCGCTATCATTTCCCATATCATTATCATATCCATTTGGAATTCCAGTAGTCCCATAAAACCATATTGGTGTTATACCAGTAGCAACATACACTTTCTACGGCTTCAAAAATTCCGCGCAATCACCGCGAATTACTCGACTGATTGGATCGTTTATGCCACGATCCTTTGAACCTGGCTTCACTATTATACATTCATCTTTCTCCTGTTCATACGATAGATCGCTGATGATGGCTTTCTCAAGAGCCAATGCATGCATGTAGATATGAAACATATATATACATTCATCCACATATATAGTTGGGTAGTTACCCGTTAGAATTTATCATCGGCCAAATAAGGCGAAGGAATAAAATGATCGTGGTTGAGATTCACAAAGGTCTCTACTGCGCTGTTGCGGTCAGGGACAATCAACAAACGAATTACCAATATGATTGCCACTGACATGCTTTCGTCGACAAAGATTGGTGATGTATATAACCATACAAGTTAAAGAGTGAGCGGAAGACAGAGAGGTATGAGGAAGATTCTCTCTTCGTATATTATTAAATTTTGGTTAACTTTTATTTTATTTTTCTGTTTCAATTTCTTCTCTTTTTTTTTCTTCAAAGCCTTCTGGTATTATTCATATATTTGAACTCGTTCCTCTTTTCTTTCTTTCTCAACTTCACGAATAATAAATATTATTAGTGTTAAATAAAAAAATAAAAATAATAATAAAAATGGGCAATGAGCGTGAAGAAATGACGAGGCAATGTGGAAATTTAGTTCTCTCGTTTTCATATCCTGCAGTTAGTTATCTGCAAGACTCCTCGTTACTTGTGTCGTTAAACGGGAGCAAAAGACTGTAACGCGTACGATTAAGTATATATATATATATATATATATATAAATGTTAGGTATGGTTAAGTCAAGCTGAGCTGAGTTCCATACGCATTTATAGTAAATTGCAACAAACGTAAATTCCCATATAATGTATGTATATACGCATTATGCTCTTCTATAATCGACGTTTTCCTTACGTGCACATTGCACCTGCTTCATATAGTTAACTCTTGCATTATAACAATCACCAGGTTTATGCTTTCTGTAAATAAAATAAATTATATAATGGTAATTAAGCAAATATGATGAATGTATACCTGCAAATAGTCATGTTGGGCATATTTTCATTTGTGTTGCAATTAATTATATAAATTGTTCGTATCGTGTTTGTAATTCGACAACTATCTAAAATAAATCATTCATCATATTTTATATACTTTCACATTGTCGATTTCGCATTTGATTGATTATTTTTAACAAAAAATCGAAATTTCATTCAATATCCAATAAAATAATTAACAAAAACATTATTTGTGGTATTTCACTTGTCTTTTACGCATAATCTCATTGTTAAAATTCCAGAAAATATTCCAAAATAAAATGCCAATCATTCATTACATATTTTCATCAATGAAAAACTCATTAAATATGATCAATAAAATAAAATACATTTCACGGTGTAATTGTTTATAAAATGAAAAATTCCACAAACATCCAACTACAACATTAAACATAAAATAAAATAATAGAAAATAATGTTAATGGAAAATAAAACAACACGTTTAAATGAACGCGCGTATTATTTTGAATTCAGTTTAAGGGGGGCACCCCGCAGGTCGCGCGCACAAGAGATGGATTTGTGGCAAAGTTGGCGCGGAACGACGGCAATTAATAGCGAACTATAGGGGGTGCCATGCTGCGGAAGTTAAATAAAATGCCGCAAACTCTCAGCTTTGGCGGCTCATATACACATACACACAAATACATACACGCTATATAAACTGCGCGCCCCAAGTCATTAGGGGGACGTAGGAGGACGAAACCGGGTATAGGTGAACGTGTGGGCTCTGCATTGTATAATCTCGTGCGTTACCGCGCGCGGTGCATGTGCACACGGCAAGCAAAATACAAGAGATGAAGTGAGAGAAAACGATTGAAAGACAGAGAAAAAAAGGGAGAGAAAGATGGAGAACTGACGATGGTGGTGAAAGAAGAGGGTATATACAATATATAGGCAACCTTGCGTTTCACCGCAGCTGCATTATAATACCGGCACGAGCGAAATAATAAAATTTATAATTGCCTCTGATTGCTGCATTCAACCAACACATACACTACACACTAACGCCCTCGCGCACCGTGTCGGGTACTCGACCTTCCGTTTTTTCCCTTGTTCCAACCCCTCATCTGTATACACCAAAAACAGACATGAAATTACAATGCATCCAACGATGTCGAGTTCATTTATTTAACAAAGGAAAAGAGGAATATGACAATGAAGACGAAAGTAAAGTTATCATTAAATATGCATATACTAGGTGATATTCATTTTTTATTTGGGAGTATTTATAAATGCAGGAAAATATATAATTTAATGACTAAATAGAACAAAGTGGCTTTGTGAAAAAGTTATTAATATTTAATCAGTAGAATAAATTGAACAATCTCAACTTAGTGAATAACAAAAAAATATAAAAATACTACTTGATTTTATAATAATTTTACAATCTGCAACTATTATTTATTCTTATTTAAAAATAATAACAATTCGATTAGTTACTTAATCGTTTGTATCACCCTCTAAATAATTATAATCTCATCTAATTCACGATCTTCATTATCTTTATGTTTAACTACAATTATTATACAACTATTTAGTATATAAGTTGCTGACTGTAATTTAAAATAACAAACTTATATTCCAATTACTGGTATAAATCAGTAGCAATCATCACAGTTGAGAAAATGTAGCAACAGCAGCACATTCATTAATGAAGGTAATTAAGTTTTTATGCTCTCTCACCGATAACTCGTCGCCCCCGCTCGTGTTTCTCTGATGCCGAACCTCTCATTCGTCCTCTATCGCTCATCTTATTTTCTCTCTCACATGATGGATGTCTGCTCGCTCACTGTGTCGGTTATATATACATATATCTATACACACTGATAGATAAAACGATTTTTCTAAGCCATACATACAACGAATGTAGTAGCCCATGTGCATATTGGTCAAATAAATTCTTAACAAAACCAAAAAATGCCATAAAAAAAAATACATAAAGGGCGAATGAAAAATTAACTTTCCATACTTCAAGTTAGATTTTTTGTATACGGTCTCGTCAATTAAACACACTTCACATCTTCGTCACAACATTTCAACGTCAAAATTATAAAAAAAAATTATATTCAATTAATAATAACATAAATAATAACATTGAAAAAACAATAAACGGTTGAACTATTTTATAAATTTAGAATAGATGAAAAAAATAAAAAATGACAAATTATATTGAAAGTGATCGCGATCATTGACGCACAAAGGTATCAGTTAAAAATATATATTGTATAAATATATATAACACGGAATGTGGTTCAACAGCTTTATATATATTTTGTAACTGATCGTTCGAATCACCTTCTTGTCTCTTGGTTGCGCAATTTTTGTCTAAAGTCTCTCAATCTCAACGTGCAGTGTATAAACATATACATATAGAGGATAATATGTATGTAAACCTACTCGTTTGAGTTCTCTGGTCACATCAGTTACACGATACGCGCGAGTCTCGCATCGTCGTTTCCCGTGTATCCCTTTTTTTTGACGCACCTTCTCTCTATCTTTCGCTTCACCATTTTTCATCTTTCTCTCTTTGTATCCTGGTGGCTCCTAACTACATATATGTTTTCTTCATTCGTGTACACTTCACCCTTGGTGCTCTCACTCTTGTGTCAATGACGTTCGCGCACTGCTAACAGCCAGAGTGCTGCCCTTCGTGTGTGTCACGCGGCGGGCTTCAAACCACAAAGCTATACGTTCCCATATGTATCGTATGTTATGATACATATTCCATGGGCGATCGTCTATAACGGATATATCAATCGATGCAAAACACGCAAATCTATGCAGTTTTATTTTAGCAAACATTAATGAGTTCTTTAAATGAGATTGAAATTATTTGATTAATTTCAACCGAATTAAATAAAATGACAAAATAAAAATACACAAATAGTATATTTTTATAACATTTCGATCACTTGATATGTCAAGTGATGAAGAAAAATGATATCACTTAGTAAATATTAATAAAGCTCTTCAGTACATTGTTCAATATTTTTTTTTGTCGCAATTTTGCGGTTATTTATGGTAATAAAATTTTATTCATTTACCGCCACGTTAATCATGGCATTTTATCAAAGTAATACAATCGGGCGTGCGTCCTTCTCTCGGTTTCTGTTGGTTTCACACCATTCGTATTTATGTTTAATATTATTCTGCAATCGATCCATAAATATATACACATACAGATATAAAATATAACACATATCGCGATATGGATGCGTGAGCGCAGAAGCGTGTGCAAACTGTAACACGATACATTGATTCGCCTTCATTATATGATCACGAAACCCCACCTATAATATGTTTATCCTAACATAACTCTGTCCATGGAATCCAGCAGAATTTTTTTTTTCCCGAGTTTCTCTTATTTATTGTTCTGTTAAATTTGATTATTCATTGTCTGATAATTGATATGGTGCGATTGTAATTCAATTACAATACATTGAACATAACTTTCATATAATTCACGAGAAATTAAAAATTATACCAATCACTTGTTTATAATCCTTGAAAAATATTTTTATTCATTATATATTATTTGTTTGTGCGATCATTTCAGTGACACACAATATGTCGAGTGGTTTTCAACTCACTGTGTATGCTCCATCGACTTCAATCACATTATGAATGAGAGAACGCGCGTGCACGATCACTGAAACGAGTCATCTCTCGCAGTAATTTAAAGAGTGATGGAATAAATCTTATACCTGATGAAAACAACACCATTTAAAGATTATTATCATTGAATTTATATTTTTAAATTTGTT
This sequence comes from Meteorus colon, assembly GCA_030523085.1. NCBI lineage: Eukaryota > Metazoa > Arthropoda > Insecta > Hymenoptera > Braconidae > Meteorus > Meteorus colon. Next base: position 8,305 of record JAPYZH010000528.1, on the reverse strand, counting down.
GAATGAATCCTTTGATATTGATCGCTACAGTCAGAAATTAATCTCACCCAATTAAGAAAAATATTCTTCATTCACTTTCCAAAAAAAAAATATTTTTACATTCTACCAATTCACGATAATAATGTTGCTATTAATATTAGATAAAATTATTCAAATGTAAATAATAAATAATTAATTCTCATACAAATCCAGTTAAGATAAATATAATTACACTTAAATTATCAAAAAATGTCTTGTAACAATTCATATTTATTTTTCATATCTCTCGAACTTGAATATCCACCAATGTGAATGAATAACTTGGACCACGATTGAGAGAATAAGTTGAGAAATGATATCATATATATATTTTTGTGGTGGGCGCAAATATGCCGCAGAGCAAACGTCGGTCGGCCGCACAATCTTCGGTCAATTTTCTCGTGCACCGACCAATCTCTTTTCATATACTGGTTGATGCATGGCTGCTTGATACTGTTATGCTACCGCTGTTGTTACTGAGTAAACACACAAAAAAAAATTATATTTGTGAGCACAAAGATATAATATAAAAGTATATATACCAATACAGGGCCACAAGTGAATTATATATTGTGAAAAATAAAATCATCATCACCCTTTGGCGGTTTGGTAAATCTTTTTCGGTAGCCAATATCCATATACATACATAAATATACTGACAATTCAACTTTGCAGCCACAGAGAGGAGCAATCATCGTCCATGCATATCGAACATGCTATTTCGTGAATCGATTTATCGGTATTATGTCAGTGACTACTGTAAAAAAAAATTTCTTATTCATACAGTCATAAGAATAAAAAATAGCCAAAAAAAAATAATAAACCAATAATAACAAATTTCTTCACCAATTATAGAAAATGAACACGACTTGATTCATAAAATAATTGATATACTTAACTGTAATAACCAAATTTAATGTTAAAAATAAAATTTCAATTTGTCTCTTCTTCATAAAAATTAAATAAAAAAACAATTAAATTATCACAGTTCAATTGTTTCCATTATTCGTGTACATATTGAATTGACGAGAGTTAAAGAAACGAGAAGTTGTGCATGGGCCATATAACTTGACTTTGGCGTGGTAACAAATGAGCTTTAGACAGTGGAGGTTGATGGCGGCCCTTTTGAAGGCCTTTTGACTGCTGCCGGGGGTCAAGAATGTCCAGTAGCAATACATTCTCTTTCTCTCTGTTTCTCTGTACCTTCTTCCTCTTCATTTCCATTGCTTCCTTCACCTCCTACTCCTACTCCTACTCCTACTTCTTCCTTTAACTCTCATCTCATATTATTTTTTTTTTCGCCCTCGACTGATCGACCAATTCGACCCTGCATATAAGAACATATATACGTATAGTAATGAATGAGAAGGAACAATGGACATGCGGAAAGGCTGCCGCTCTGTTGGAGAGTTTGGCGCGCGAGAGGGGTTAATGATGCCCTCCCTCTTTATTCTCGATCGATCGTAATTATAGTTTAGTGTATAGCTCGTCCACAAGAATGGCGATGCAAAGAGCCAACACATACACACACACACACGTCAATTTATTATTACACATTGTAATAATTTTTTTTATTTTTCTTATATCAAAGTATTTATTATTTCGTATTTGATGATTTGTAATTTATCCCTCCCATACATCCAAATATAATTCCATTGCCACATGATGGAAATATATTGAACAAGTTTAATCGCTTTACACCATTGCAAGTTTCACTTCATGATATATAAACTCGTCGTTGTAGTGGTGTCCACGCGAAAAGCGACCCTCGAATAATTAATTAAGTTTGACTTGCCGCGCGTGAATTACAGAGAACATTCGCCGCCCAGTGGGTGGATGATGGCAGGATTTGTGAAGCGAGAACTCGCGATTAATTAGTTGTAAGTCAGCATCTATCGCTCTATTCGTAATTTATCTCACTCCTGCTTATTCTATTTGTGATATTGATGTGTAAGGTTTTGTCACCTTTTATACAGACGATTATATCCATATATCAAAATGAATAAAAATAAATAAACAAAAGAGAAAGAAGTATATAAAGCTGTTTGGTATCAGGCAACGTTAAGAAATATTGTATCATCAATAACTGATAAAACAATCATAAATCTTAAACTATAAAATAATTGTGATCAACTTCTTTTACTTTGACATGAAGACAAATTTATCTTCAAAGTTTTCAAAGAATCATGAGAAGTCCAACGACAAATTTTTCCAATTGAAATATTTTCATGTTTCTTCCAACTATCAAATAAGACTTCGTGACTTTCGATGCCAAATTTTGTAACCATTTCATTTCGAATACATCTGATGAATTTTTCCATAAATTCTCCAATGAAAAGAATTCATCTACTATCACAAAGAAAATTTAATACAATCCTAATAAAAAAATCAATTAACAAAATAACTTTGCATCGATAAGTAAGTTTATATATCTCACGTAAAAAAAAATGATACGTCTGTTACAAAAAACAATAAACACATTTTACATACACAGGTGATTCAAACTCTTATTCCTATTTTACATATATGATTGCGGCGCACCAGAACCGCATCGTCGCCATTTTGAAAGCGTTTGGTATATAAAATTCCATCTCACTCATCTCCATGAGTAGTGATGGCGTAGTAGCGGATGATGAGAGTGTACAAGAGAGAAGGCATGTCGGAATAAAAGAAATTCAGCAAGAGTAATGCCTCGGGAAGTAGTTAAAACCGTTGCATGTGTGCCCTCATCATGAAGAAAAGAAGAGAGAGAGCGAGTGAGAGGGAGGGAGGGAGAGAGAGAGAAAAAGAGATGTGGAGAGATATAATATCTACTCTTTGTTTCAGCGTTAGCTAAGCTTTTGTTTCGGTTATACGACGAGCAACGACGGTCTCTGCGCACATTCTCCCCTTGTGCACCCGCTGAATTCTACATCGCGAGTACCACCCTTCTTTTTCTCACAAACCGACGCCACCGTAACCCGTATCTCGCATTGCCGCAACTCCAATAAAACGAAAAACATCACCCGCACACTTTACAATGCCTCGAGATTTGCATAATTTCACGTAATCTCCGCCATTTTGAGTCTCGCGATTCCCTCCCTCTTTTCTCGCTCACTCTTTAAATTTGTGTGGATATGCTCTTGTGTTTTTACCCCTCTTCTATACGCACTGCATCCTCTCTCGCGCCTCTACAGTAAGAGGAAGAGAAAAACACACCCACAACGAGAATGACTACGACGACGACGACGGCGACGAGAAATTTATATTCCCTAGGAGAGCTTTTCCCCGAACGCTTTTATCGCGGCGTCGCACGGGCACTTTGTCTCCACGGGAATGTTTCCGTAAATAAAAATAAATGGGGTGAGAGAAAGAGAACAGTACATGAGAAACAGAGAGAGAATAAAACACACTGGTATATATAGAATTGAAGATTGAGTGTTTGTACCTTTATGAAACTTTCGTGAAAAAATGATTTTTTTCATCACAGATCTGTCATCTGCGTGTCATATTCAACAATTGCAGGAGAAATCGAATAAAACAGTCTGTATATTGACAATTTTCTATCAATACTGAAAAAAAAAAAAATTATTCGCTCCGAAATGAAACCATCCCAAGAATATAAAACAAATTTCGAATTTATTTTAATTCTCAATTTACATCATTCTCCATTTGAATTTGACTCTGAATGCACCTACTCATTTAAATGCATCATTAATTCCTCAACAAAGTATTAGAAATCATAATTATTCTCTTCCTCCACACGCAGCAATAAAAATTGAGAAAGACTGATTATTACATGAAGGATTATACATACAAGTCAAAGACAATAAACTTTTCCACGATCAAGACTGATCGAATCGCGAGAACTGTTTGCCTCAATTATAAAACCCGAACCCGCGTGGCACGCCATTCCCTCGTTATGATCACGACACGCACATATATACAAATCCAAAGCCATGAAGAGCAACGACGCTTTTGATACGTGTGAACACTCCTTTATTAGTAGCGTGTCCAATCAGCGCGCAGTCCACTATTAATCGAGCCTCCCGCATTGTACATATGACCTTACTCGAGTGTGCAAATCATTAAGGCTTTTCATATCCATACAAAGATGCATATACTTTCACACAAACATATCACGCCCATATATAAATTGACTATGAACGCTGTGAGGACAACGAGTGCTCGATGCTATCAGGTAAATTCCACTTGCGCGTTCGATTATACTCATATATATTCCAATATCATGCACGACACAAACATATAACTCATTAATGTTAGACAAGCTGTTTGCTATAACAGCAGTCATTTACAGTTAATTTATCATGATTTATAAACGTAGAGAATTTTACTGAATATAAAATTACCTTATATCTTCATATATTAATTGTGGACTATATTGATATTGTGATAAAAATAAATTCCTCTTAATCACCAACATAGAAAATCGATTGCTGAATATATTATTCAACTTCTATCCATAGAATTGATTATAAATAGAAAATATCTATAAGATTATTACTTCTAATATTAACAAATAATCAATTGGTAAATATGAATGACCACAAAATAATCAATTGGAGAATGTAAAAATTATTTCACTACATATTTATTTATGCATGCATGTGTTCAATATATATTCACGAAAAAATTCAATATGTTCGTGCGTAAAATACACATAACGTGCTGTTAAGTTGGATATAATTCACGATGATTATTGGTTTTTGGAGGTGTAAATTTAAAGATTATTTGTTGGAATTGGATGGAGAATTGGACAGACGCGAACATTGTGTACATATAATAGACTTGATGATGACGCGCGCGAGCACGTTCTTGACTTTGCCATCTGGTAACATCTGTGGCACTGCATCGCGCCCTCGCGTGCGACCACTACCAAGTCAAATAGCTGTTAAAAAATTCATGGCGTCCTATACAACTATATATTTATATATATTTATTCATATGCACGCTTTCGCGACGTCACGTAAACATGCAAAGAAACCCATCGACGCCCGTTGTTGTTGTTGTCATCGCGAGCAGTTAACAATTTAGCTTCAAGCAATTTAATTAAATTATATACAGTTGAAAGAGGGAATAGAAAGAAGAAAAAAAATAATAACGAGTTCGCGCCCTAAAGAAAAACGAATAATAAATGAGCAATTTATCTTTTTTCGATGCGTAAATAAATGCATCATGGCGTTTTCATACACATATACACCATCTCAACATTTCTGGTAATTTGTTTATTGGTTGGACGTGTTTCGGTGCACATCAGTAGGTAATGAGGAGTCATAAAGTGTTCACCAGCGAGAAATGAACCGCTTGGAAGTTAATAATAGTGATAATAACACCAGTAATATAATCATAAAAGTAAATAAAAATGCGCGAGCTAAATAAAAATGAAAGAGAAAAAAAAAACGCTCAAGGGAATATGTTTCACGAACGATTCCAACGATAGAAAAAGATGATGGCAATGATGATGAAGAAGAAGTGTAGAGTTGTCGGAAATTCAAAGTGAAGTGGATGGATAAATTACCTGGAAGTTTACCAATTCGATATTTTTTTAACTGCTCCACAACCAAACACACAAACGAAGTGAAAGAGAAAAAGATAGAGAGCGAATATAATGTTAAAGAAGGCATAAGAGAAAGAAGTGAATATAAATAAGCAAAGTGAGGAAGAGAAGGGATACTGATAATCTTGGAAGGGGCTTTTTAAATTGGCTCCTTTGACGCCAACGCGCCGGGATGAGTTTCATATCGGAATAATTTTCGAGGGAGACAGTGAGAGTAAAAGTGAGTGCGAGATAGACTTCTCCTCATCTGACTGCCATCCATCCTTTTCCTACTCCTTACTTTATCACTTTTTTTTTTCCCCCCCTTTTTATTTATTTATTTCCAATTTTTTTTTCTTTTTATTACCTCACGTAGAAGTCAGAAATCATATTGCTGATTCGTTAAACATCACATCAAGCCGACGTATTTTCATTGCAAAGCCTATCATACCGATAATATTGACGCATCAACGAATTCACAGTTGGAATATTCGAGATAAAAAAAATAAAAAGAATGGGCAGTATAAAACAGAGAAATATGTATTATAGATATTTTCGATTTTTATATTTCAAGTTATGAAGAAATATTTTTTATCGTGCAGAATAAAACGATTGATGTATACTCGTGGATTGTGCTGCTCATTCGTGTGTTATTTTCATTCGACACACAAACACACACGCACTCAAACGAAAATAAAATAATAAATATATATGTATATATTTATTTATTTTATATACGCTGTATGATTGCAGGCAGCAGCGGGTTATAACGAGGAAATGGGCGAGAAAAGCGACGATTACGCGCAAGTAATGAACGCACATTTTCCACGCGCGCAGGAAATGACTGCGAGTGAGAGAGAATGACTACACGAATACATACATACATTTATCTAATTTTTCAACTCTCGTACATATCTATTTTCATATATGATTTATATATTTTTTTTCCGTCAGTAGATAATTTTTTTTACACAAAATAATAAAAAAACATGAATATGGTAAAAGTGTCGCATTAATTGAATAGCAGTTCACCGAAGCGGCATAAATTCTAACAGCAACACAGTTATTTATATATTAGTGTTATTTTAAATTCACACAACAATTAATTATTGCAATAGAATAATGAATAAAGAAGAAGAAAAAAAAAGAAAGTAAATTTGCTCATGTGTGTGAGTAAATTTCTTCAAAATAAAGTTATGCATCAAAAGATTATAACATGCCCGGCCGTGTTGATTAATGCTAGGAAATGAAAATTGCACTCATAGCAGTGTGCTCGTATTGTAGAACCGAGAAGATGTATAGTTATGAAAAATGTAGTGGGCGAGAGAAGAGGGCAATAGACAATAATAAGTGGGGATAGGTAAGAGCGGAATAAAATAAAGTAATTGTTGCCATTACCTTTGAGTTATAAGAAAAAAAATTGTGTTGCGTTTTACGCAGTGAGCGTGAGCAACAGACGCGAACGCAAATGCAATATTTACACCATACAACATTATATCTATCTGCGCGCATTATTCGTATATATGAATGCACAAACACATGCATCAACTCTTGTGAGAACCTGAGCAATTATGAACTTCATTCAGATCACAATCCGCAAGGCTTAATTTATAAGCGAAATTAATTTCGATGTCTTAATTGCGGCTGGTTAATTGTTTGGTGGAACACTCATGTTCGCATAAACATGTTGCTGTGAGCATTCATAACATAATTTAAAAACTTTTTGCCTAATACCATTTTTCACAATTAATATTTGCGCTGGAAAAAGAGAAAAAAAAAATGAACAAACAAAAAATACAAAACAATAATGATTAATAATAAGAACAATAATAAAATCATTCAGTGAACTGTTTCTCGAGAAAACAAAAAGTAATAAAGAAATAAATAAAATTAATTTAACTTCTGTGCATTGTAGACACAATTTGTTATATACTTACTACAAAGACGGAAATGGTAACTATTATAAACGCATATACAATCATGATTACAAACATACTTCGCTCTCACTTTCCTCCTGGGAAAGTTTACGCACAGAGCGTGTTAATTATAATGGTAGTTAAGTAATGGCGATATGCCGCGGGCCATTATCGTTGTTCCGGTGGAAGAAAAATCACGAAGCCTTCGCGTGACACTATATGAAGTTGGGCGCGTTCTCATATATATATATATGAACATAATTTAATATATAAACTGAAAAAGAGCCAAAGGGTTTTGTCCTGCAGTGCATGATGTGTCTACCACACAGACATATATAATGAAAAATGAGTGAATATAATAATTCACTAACATTCCGTGATTAAAATAATGCAAAAGAATTTCTCTTTTTTTCTTTTTCCATTCGTATAATCGACATCACCACAATATTCCATTAATTCCGCGTTAGAATTAACACATTTCATGAAGTTAACTAGACAATATACCGTCAAGTAAACCAATGGGAGTTGAAGTTTAATCGTTGAATTGTAAAAGAAGAAAATATATATCCATAGTTTGGATACCATGCAATAGCTATTCTTATGCCTTTGCATTGTATGTTTATATGCGAAAAATAACGAATTTATATAGGTATAGAAATAATGAAGTGGCGGGTGCAGACTATGGCTTCTTCGCACGACAGCCCAATAAAACGTTTCCACCGGCTATATATTATATAGCACGATAATAAAATGCTAATTCTTTTAGGATGTTAACGCGTTTTCAAACGGATTTCACTTGCGGCGGAAATATTTCCTGTGCACCTTTGGTAAAAAA